>JAHKKF010530219.1:129-24219 GCA_019740295.1 Labeo calbasu
AAAAAAATGAACTTAAATGATTTTAGCAAATGGCTGCAATATAACAAAGAGTGAAAAATTTAAGGGGGTCTGAATACTTTCCGTACCCACTGTATATCCAGTGAAACACAGCATCTCCCTTTATCACTATCCTGATGGTTACTTCACTAACTTGTTTTTGAACAGACTTTTATCCACAGGGACTTCCAGAAGGCTAATTACAGATACTGAGGTTAAGTGCACTGCAGATCCAAATGATGGCAGAACACAACAACTCTAATCTCAAGAAGAGCTCCCATCTTCTCACCCTTCTCCCATGCTTAACCTTTAAAGACCAGCCCGTACAGCGATCGATGTGAAGTGCATCTTACGTCGAGGGGAATATGTGGGATATGTGATGTGCCGAGCGGATGTCACGACGCATCCAGACGCACAAGCCTTCCTGAGGATGTGACTCAACATCCATTAATTACCCAAGCATCATGCTCTCCTCTTTTAGAGGAATGTAGGCTTGGAAACACACTCACCAGCACTTCTGAAGTGAACGACGCTAATAATGCTCTTCAAATGCGTATTTCTTTGTTTTTCGGAAACCACTTTGGACTTTTTGTCTGCGGCTGAGCAAAAGAGAACATTGTGGTTGAGTTGTCAGGGTTACACGCTGTAGTTATGACCCCACTTCACAAAGCTGTGATGTGACCGGGACCATCCACATGAGAGAATTTTTATCCGATATCCGGATCAATAATACTCAGCTATTGATCGACAAACCATGGGGGTGGGAGTATAGAGGGATGAAGGGAGAGTGGTAAAAAATAGAAACAGACAGACATGAAAAAGAGGAGGGTGAGGAAGAAAAGAGAAAAATGGGGGAAAAGAGACCTGAAAAGACAGATGGGAGGGAGGAAGAGAAATGTCCTGTATTACTGATTCTCACTAGTCCTATTTATAGACTGAATGGTCAAGTATGTGTGTGTGAGTGTGTGTGTGTGTTTTAGGGGGGTTGGAGTGATTGATGATGTGTAGAGGAGGAGGAAAAGAGCCCAAATCAACCAGAATCACCAGTTACACTTGAGTGAACAATGCATGATTCTCAACAACACACACACACACACACACTGCCCTCAACATCTACACTGTAGACTGCACACATCACACAAAGACTGTCAAATAGACAGAACACAAAAAACATGCACAGGGAGCTTTTAACGAATTCTGCTATTTTTAACAAAGAAAATTTGGTGCAAGAAAACTTATGAGTAATTATGTTAACTGAATATCTGAGTTTATAGACCAATTATCTGTTTGTAAACATTCGGGATGCACACGCAGCATGGTTGCAGAAAACCCGGGAGAGATAGCCTTTATGGCTAGAGAATTTTAAGGATATGGTTCAAAATACTTAGATTTAAAAAGAGTATTGATTATATCGATCAGATGTAATTTTCAAAACATTATTCACATATTACAAGAGCTTGTCACCCAGCTATGGAGCCATGAAATAAAAGAATAAAAAAAGGTAAATTTAACTTTATATTTCACAATTCTGACTTTATTTTCACAATTCCGAGATTATATCCCACAACTCTCGAGGAAAAACAATTCGTCATTCTCTCTTTTGCCCTCAGCTCAGAGTTTATATCCCACACTTCTGGCTTTTTTCTATCAGAATTAACAAACTCACTAATTTTGTTAAAAGGGTCATCGGATGCCAATTTTTCACAAGTTGATATGATTTTTTAGGGTCTTAATGAAAAGTCTATATTATACTTTGGTTAAAAATTCTCAATGGTAGTGTAAAACACTTTTTACCTTGACAAAATCAGCTCTGCAAAAATCATCCCATTCTGGTCGAGGCTGCTTTAAATGCAAATGAGCTCTGCTCTGCTCGCCCCGCCCCTCTCTTCTCTCTGTGGAGTGACGAGCCTGTTTACTTTAGCCGCATTTCACGAATGATTCGCACGAACATAGATTTATATATGTAGATCGGGAGGCGCATTCCCTTCACAAACAAACGTAATCGACTGCATCTTCAGCAGCTCAGATGTCGGGAGTAAATGACAACCACTACGTTCATTATTACATCCAGCAACACAACACCTGAATTGCTCAATTTTTGTCTAACTTACATCCCTGCTCCGGCATCAAAACATGGAGGTTGGACTGTTACAACTGATCTGAGATAAGACGCTATTGTCAATCAACTATCGTGGGAGCGGCCTCTGTCGGTGTGACGCCACACTGACAGGCATCTGAGAATGGCTCAATTTCAAAAAGGAAATATTATTTTTACAGATTAATTAAAAACCATTGTATGGATTTTTATCATTACAGGGTAGATGTGTACATACACTGCCAACACACATTAATGTTCAAACAACATGTAAAAGTGAACTTAGCACCCGATGACCCCTTTAAATCGAGTTATAAAGTCCGAATTAGGAGATATAAACTTGCATTTGTGAGGAAAAAAAGTCAGAATTGTGAGATAAAATAAAAGAAAATGTTATGTAAAAATGTTAATAGTAATAGGTTTAAATAATATTTCATGCTGTAACTGTAGGGCTAATACAATACATCCCCTATGAACAGCATATGTGAATATTATGTAGACCTATTGTTTAAATTAAGTTTATGCTTTAAAGGTAGAGTAATCATAGCAGACTTCATCCATAGTCTGTCCATTTAAACGTGTGCGTTTAGCTTCATATGGCATCTTTGACTACGGTATTCTATAAAAAATTATTTGCATTCCGATTTTGACATCAAAAGGCACAAAAACTTTTTTTTTTTTCTCTTATTCAATGGGTTGTACCCGTTTACCTCCACTTGCTACCAGTGTTTTTCTGCAACCACTATGCGCGCTACAAGTGTCGTCACTGTGACGTCTACTCAAAATTTTTCAAATGTGACTATGGCTTTACAAAAACACATAAAAAAAATAAATATGGGAACATATGATAAATAAAATTGTATTTAACAAATATGTTATTTTATAATTTTCACAGCTGTGAGTGCACCTTATTTTATACTTTTTTAATCCCTAATCAGGCTTATTATTTTGCATTTTAGGCTCATTTGACCATATGACCACAAAGTATGTGCTTTCTGCAAATTATGTAATTGTGCAAGTGTAACTGATTAGTTTATTTTTTTTATATTATTCATATTGTTGTGACGGCGGAAGTTTCAGGAATGTTTAATACTGTGTGCAAAACAATCACGCAACCTTATCATGCCTTGTTATACAGTGCACACAAACAATATTACTTTGATTGTTAGAATGCGACAAAACTGAAACCAATAACGCCTTCTCTATTAATAACTGATGATAATAGCGCACTGCTCTCCTCCAGGCTTTAGTAGCGGCGCGCGACCAATCCACTTGGCTACATCGGACACATCATGACTCCCTTCATTCTGTTTCCAGGCCGGAAAACAATAAAAAGAAAGTCCATTGTTTATTTTTTGCCCCGTCAATCCTGCGAACGGACATTACATCCAACAACGCAACAAGTTCTTCCCATGACTAACCCTACGTTCCATTCGGAAGGGCTCATCCCTGTGCCCTAAACCCTTCAAAGGGTTTACCCTCCGGAGTGAGAGCTTCGAAAGGTTGAAGGGTGTAGGGGACCAAACAAGCGTTTTTTAAAGTGCCCTTCTGCGTCATCATCCCCTGACCACACGGAGGCGCCGTCATCATGGAAAGAATCAGCGCAAAGGATCATGGGGGCCCGAAGTGTCCAACAGTTGTACCCTTCGAATTCCTTCATTCCGAAGGGCCCTTTGAAGTGGCCAGTTTTGAGCACTTCGGTTTAGAACGACCATATGGCGGCCATGATTGCTTTCACTCCAAAGTGCCCTTTGGAGGGCGATATATCCCATTTCGTGAAAAACTTCCTCGGCGTGTCACAACAAGTGGCCTCACAATATGACGATTTTTCCCATCAGCCACCGCGGGGCTAGAGCCGTGACGTCACGCCCCCATCCCCTACACTAGGGGGCGGTGTGTCGCATTATATACCTTTATCACTTCACCACATGATTTCAGTCATTTCAAAGGTCCTTACAGTCTAAAACAGAAAAATACCTAAAACCCACAACGACACTGGCCAAACAAATAAATACAGTAAACAATAGGACAAAAACGACAGATTATTTCCAAGTTTTTGCCACAAAAATACGTTTTATTATGTACGAAAAGTACATACTCAATTTCTCCTACTCTCTCTCCTTACAGACACACACACATACAGTTTGCACAATGTTATTAGCGCTGCTCTGACGATTACAGGAGAAGTCCACTTCCAGAACAACAATTCACAAATAATTTACTCACCCCCTTGTCATCCAAGATGTTCATGTCTTTCTGTCTTCAGTCGAAAAGAAATGATAGTTTTTGAGGAAAGCATTTCAGGATTTTTCTCCATATAATTGGTCTTCATTGGTCACAAAAGCTCGTGTATCACAGGCTCTACGACGCGCGTCCAAGGGTCGTTCTTGAACGATTCGTTCATTTTTAACGAATCTTTAATGTGACTCGGGAAGAAACGAGCCGTCTCGGCGAGTGATTCGTTCAGTCGCGCATGCGCAATATCCTTTTAAGTTCTGTACTGGAATTAGTTCACCTGTTTCGAGTCTTCGGGGTTTTCGACTCGTTCGTTCATCTAAGGGGGCTGTCACGTGATACTGATTTAGCTAAAATGAACAAAATGACTCGAAAAAAGATTCGTTCATTTTGTTGAACGAGACTCAAAGGTCCGAGTCGGTAAAATGATCCGAACTTTCCATCACTACTACGAATCATGTCTTAGAATCACCACAAGTTTATCGCCTGTGTACTCCGGCTCCGAAAAACATGACCGATCGTTTCGCTAGATAAGACCCCTCTTCCTCGGCTGGGATCGTTCACAGCCGCATTGGGATCGTTTGAAGCCGCATTTAAACTGCATTTTAAGTTCAAAATCGGGGCACCAATGAAGTCCATTATATGGAGAAAATTCCTGAAACGCTTTCCTCAAAAAACATCATTTCTTCACGACTGAAGACAGAAAGACATGAACATCTTGGATGACAAGGGGGGTGAGTAAATTATTTGTGAATTGTTGTTCTGGAAGTGGACTTATAATTTAATAGGTAAAGTCCTGGCAGAAACTTACCAGTAGACTACATTTTCCATTCCTGTATTGTATTGATTTATTTATTGTAAAAAAAAAGTAGCACTTAAAACTAATTAAATAAGTATATAATTATAATTTATTTAGGAAGGACACACATTTAGGTATTGTGGGATAAAGTAACAGCGAGAGACAGTGAACAAACACTAAAACTATAACCACTCTAGTTTAAATATTTAATATCTAGTAATATCTTTAGTATCTAGTTATAAATATTTACGCTAAATTTAGAAGGTCAAATATTTACACTCAATTATTGTACATATATATTAAGATACACAAAAATTTAATACGATACCCAATTACTTTTTGAAACACCTATTTAAAGCACTAAAATCAATTTAACAACCCAAGGAACAGGTTTGGGAACAGGATTTCTAAGATCATATTCCTATTCCGATGAAAACTGGTACTACAATGTACCAGTGGCCTAAAATATTCCTGGGAAGCTGAAAGTCAGTTCTGCTGAAACAATATGGCAAAACACACCCGCGATGAAATCTAAATGCAAAAATAAATGTGTGGGGATATAAATAAAAATGAGAAAGGCTACTGAGGGACAGTTGTGTGTCCTCTAAACCATCTCCTGTCCTACGACTGGCATTTCTCCAAGTGGGCGCAACACAAACGTGAGGTGTTGAAGCATAGTCACACCTGTGTGTTTCTGCTCCACTGATTCCACTTTTACTGTGTTTTCATGCGTGTGCTTATGTGTCAGATCAGCTCTGCATGAGCACTGTAGGACAGTGATATTCTGCCCATGATGATTACATCATCATCATCATCATCATTATCATGCTTGGAGATGATAGACTGTGTCTGCCTTCTGAGTGATGGAGTGGCTGTCTCTCCACCCGTGGCTCCACGAAAACACTTTGGCCTTAGTGACTGAGGGTTGCCATAGCAACAGAATACTCGCTATGTGGCTTCATTAAGCATGACACAGAAGCCTGTGGGCAAACATGCAACACATACACACACAATCGTATATATATTAACGATATGAAACAAATACATGAACACTCAACAACACAGATTTAGCTGGCTCTGCTGTATGAGAATGCACAGCAAACATTCGATTTTTATGCTTAATTTTTGCGTTTTACATGCTTGATATGTTTAAGTCACTTACTCTGAGGGCAAAATGCGTTGGCAAATGAGATGATTTGAATAGACTGCCATCCAGTGGCACGAGCCTGTATAAATCACACTTCGTACCTCGCCTGACTAAAATATCTCAGTAATACGGAAGCTATAAAGAGCATATATGAAATTACTCAACATGGGCATATTGTCTATGGTTGGTTCTCCCATATGTTGGCACAAATGTATTTTTTGGCTCATGATCAAAAACGGGAGCAGAGAAGGATGATAAATATTAGACTGAACACTAGAGGGAGCTAAAGATCAGTTTATTAATGTTAGTTTACATGCTTATTGAGTTTATTAGGATGAAATAAAGCATGACATTTCTTGATCAAATTAACAAGATGTGCAAACAAGCAAGTACATACTACAAATAAATGAGGTAAACTAGGTAAATAAATGGAGAGATAAAACAGATTAAAACATGAATCTTTGTAGTATAGCCTACCTGAAATATTAGTCTTGGGATACATAATTACTGTACAAATTAATTAAAAATTGGTTCAACATGCACTTTGATAAGTACTGCTGTCACTGAAGTGGTGTGTCTTCATGCTTCATGCATTTATTTGATCAAAAATACAGTAAAAAAAAATAAAATAAAATTTGAATATATTTTAAAATGTAATTTATTTGTGGCAAAGCTGAATTTTCAGCATCATTACTCCAGTTTTCAAAATAACTGTTTTTTATTTGAATACATTTTAAAATTTTATTTATTCCTGTGATTTCAAAGCTGATTTTTTTGGCATCATTACATCATTAGGAATAAATTACATTTTAAAATATATTCACATAGAAAGCAGTTATTTTAAATAGTAAAAATATTTCACAATATTACTGCTTTTGCTGTACTTTGGATCAAATAAATGCAGGCTTGGTGAGCAGAAGAGTTAAAAATCTTACTGTTCAAAATCTTTTGACTGGTACTGTAGTTGAATTACATATTATTTGTGTTTTGACACAAATTTCACAATTTGATTCAGTTTTCACTCACAAGCTTCTGATATCAGGTAGAGTACATGGAAAATTTTCTCTAGGAAAAAAAAAAGGGCAACTAAAGCTGTAAAATATATGAGAGTCACTGTTACATGACTATAATATTGAAGGTTATAAATAACTGATTTGTATACAAACACGTAAATTAGGTGTACACTCAATGAAGTTTTAACTTTACAATAACAATTATATTTCTACTCCAATTCGGTTTTTTGAAATATAAACATTTAAATGGTGTCTGTCATAAGAAAAAATAAACAAACCAAAAAAACACGACAGATTTATTCAAATATAAATACTAAAGAAGGGTTAAAATATATTGAATATGTTATATGGTGCTTATGGAGTTTATGGTCACCGAATGTGTTTTTTCTAAGGTAAATGTGACGTTACGTGATATATTGTTTGCAAGCTGTTATACTGACCTCCTTCCGCGGCTGAAACATTGATTGAGTAATTACTTGAGATAGGATACGGATTTTGCCATGTTTATTTCGTGCTGAAACGTTGTCAAAGCAGAGGGGAAGATCAGCTCACGTCTGCCGTCTTCCCTTGAACTGAGGCGCTACAGTGATCTATCACGCCATTTTAAACAGCGCCAAAACGGTATTTATTGTTTCAATATTGTAATAAAATGGACAGAATTTGAAATCTGAGACTGTTTTATATCAAAAGTAAAAAAGCTTTGCTACAGTGTTCCCTTTATTAACATAAAACAGGCTAGACTAATCAATTCATGGGATTTAAGAATCAATATTTTTTTTTACCCAACCCTACTATTTGTAGGAATAACAAATCAGGGCTAAAGCCACCCGGGGTAAAAGGCGGCTGTGATATTATTTTCCTCTAAACCACTGGATGGCAGAAAAATGTGGTGTAGCACTTTCTAAAACATCCGCTTTTTAAAATGCACGTGCAAATTTGGCTGATGCTTGACGCGACCACGGGCAGCAGCGCGAAGTTGATTCTGTGCTTACTTGATCTAACATTTGATTTTTTTTTTTAAATGTTGTAGTTATGGGTAGCAAATGAGAATTGCCCAAATTGTTCATATTTAATCATATTTAAAACATGATATTAATCATATCATATAATAAAAAAATCTGCAAATCTATATTATATTACTATGGGATCTCCTTCAATACTTTCAGAATCTTTACTTTTTAAAATGATTTTATTTTTGTATTATAAAATATTGTTTTTATATTAGCATTTTTAATGACACTACATTTATTGAAAAAAACTTAATTATTTTATTTTTCAAAATAAGCAGAAAATAGTACAACCTTTTTTGAACAAGTATTAACTCAGACATCATTTTAAGTATTTGTATCAATACTGTGTGCCTTTTACCCCGTGTGTGGGGTAAAAGGCCCCCCTTGCCACCTCATACCTTTATAAGTTTTTTTTTAACAAAATAAACAACATGCATGATTTATTTTCACACAAAATCTGTTACTCCATAAATGTTCAATATAAACATAGGCCTATATTTTTTTCTGCAATGATACATTTTGGGCACAGTGAAAAGCACATTTTGTGCCTTTAGCCTTGTTGTACCCTATATATCACAAATATTTCATTGTATAATAGCAGAAGGGCTCTTAATAGCATGAAATGTTCTTATACTTTCCTTTGACATCACGCTTGTGATGTCATCAGCCAATCAGGATGTAATTTTTCAGTCACATGACATGGCCTAGAAAACTCAAATAGAAGGAAGAATTAAACACATCTGGGTAAATATCTTTCTATAGAGTCTCAGTAGTTCATTCAACCCTGAATGGGCATCACTGTAGTGCACACACTATTCTGCTGATCCTGATGGTCCGAATCTGCAGCTGTGCTGAACTATGAGTGTATTGTGAGAGCTAAAACTCACAGTATGATTGATTGTGGTGAGTATTGAGTGTGGGCTCAGGGCGTGGGCCGTGCACAGAACAAACCGGCTCAATGAGGCTCGTGCACTACACCACAGTTGCCTTGGTGATAACTCTAGGTGACGTCTATGTAGAAGAGTGAATGCGCCACGTGGAGAAGCTCAGAATGAAAGTGAGCGAGGGATGTTGCCATGACTGACACCCGGTAGGAGGAGGCTGGCCCTGGCAGAGGGGGCAGCTGTCTTGTAGCCCTCCCTCTTTCCCTCCCCGACTGGAGCTCAGAGCCCGGCGCGCAGACACACGGGTGGAGCGGTGCCAGGACTGCTGCCCGGCGGCCTGCAGAAGAGTGTGTCTTTGTAATAGGTCTCTTCAAACACTATCAGTAAAAAGCAGGCTGTGGATTATTAGTTGAGTGTGTGTCTGTGTGTTTGGGCTCATTCCAGGCCTTCTTCATGTCGGAGCAGACCTCTTCGCCACAAAATAGCATGCCTTGAGGAGCTGCTCCCTATGTGAATCATTGAGTGTGTCACTCTTTGGTCATCTGCGTCTTTCTTTTCCCTCCTCTCCATCGGGTCTCCATATGGAGCATTGTGTGTGGGGGCCTGGGCTGCACCCCTTCGTTTCACACACACACGCTCACATTTACATTCACAGCCTCAGGGGTGTCAGAGCGTTGTTAGGGCAAAACAGCGGATTATAATAGAATAATAAGCCTCTGAAGAGGGTTAAATGCAGATGCCTTTACAAGACACTGAGGCAGGAGAAAAAAGCATATGACATCTGGGACAAAGACACTGGATTTATGCTTCCACACAATTATGCACAGTGCTGCAAAACATTCAAATTCATACATTCACATTTTTTGTAACGCTTACTACTAATACTGAAAATATATAAAATACCAAAAAATAAAAAATAAATTCATGTGCAACTATTTCTTTTTTTATCTAATTTTATTTATTTTTTAAATTTATTATTATTATTTATTATTATATAATTCAAAACAATATAAAATACACTGTCAAGCAATATACAACCTTTTTTATTTTGTTTTGGTCAATTACCATTTTCACTTGAATCTCTATTCATATACATTTTAAATTCATATATATTTGAAGTATAGAGCTAAAAATGAAATAAAATAAAATAAAATTAAATTAAAAATAAAATAAATTCTCACAATGTGCTACTTCTTTTAATTGTACTATTTCTATTTTTATTTAATTATTTTTCATTCATTCATTATTTTATTTAATTTAATATTTATTTTAACATTTAAAAACACTTTTCTTAGAGAGGTAATTTTTTAACTATTGTACAGCAAATGCTATTTTTATAAAAACTATTAAAATAAATAAAATAAAATAATGAAATAGAACAAAATTCATACAATGTGCAGATGCTGTTTATAAATTTATTTATGCAAAACAATATAAAATACAAGGTCAAACAATGTAAAACCTTTTCTCCCACTCTGGGACATTCATATACAATGAAGCAATTTTTTCTTCTTTTATTTAATTGTATTATTATTTAATTTTATTATTTCTATTTTTTATTCATTCATTTAATTTTATTTGTATAATTGTATTTTTTGTTATCTGGGACATTCATGTACATGTTCAGTGTGGTAAATATTTATGGAGCTTTTGTACAGTAAAAGTTATTTTATAAAAACTACTAAAATAAAATAAAATAAAATGAAAAATTCATACAGTCTGCACATATTTCATTCATTCATTTACTTACATAATGCAAAGCAATGCAAAATACAGTGCTGAACAGTGTAAAATCTTTTGTTTTGTCTCCTACTCTGGGACATTTATATACATTTTAAGTGTGGTACTAAATAAAAAAATAAAAAATAAAGAAAAATAAAATAAAATAAAATAATGAAATTTACACAATGTGCAGCTATTTCATTCTTTTTTTTTAATTTTATTCTATTTTATTTATTAATGTTTTTCTTGAATCTCCCATTCTGGGACATTCATGCACATTTTTCATTGTGGTACATATTTTTCGAGCTATTGTACAGTAAAAGCTATTTCATAAAAAAAAAAAAAAAAAAACATTAAATAAAATAATTTTCTAGTTGTAGGTCATCTGGGGCAATTATACATATGTGATTTAAATATTAACAATATTATTGAGGTCAAGCTGTGAGTGAGTGAGTGGGTGAGTGACTGACTGAATGAATGAATGAACATTTTGTGGTTGGGGGTCATCTCTCACTCTCTTCCTTGTCCCACACCTCCTTCCAGTAAGCCAAGGACAGCTGTCCAGAGAAAAGAAGGACAACAACCGAGAAGACTTAATGGAGGTGATCACTAACAACAACCAGAGAATAAATACTGAGGTGACAGAAGAGACTGATGAAACAGATAAGATAAACAAGTGAAAAGGAACACACGCTGGTCAAACAAGAGTAGTGAGGTAAAAAAGACAGTATTGATCTAACCAAGCCATAAAGACCTGCGCCCCTCCATTCATCCACTCTCATTCACTAACCGACTACTTCAGGGTCAGGAGGACACATTACACTTGGCTTTTAAGCTCTGACCTTTAAGAATCGTATACCCCCTCCTTCAGGTCAGACCAGCGGTGTGTGTATGTCTATATCAACTCTACATCAGTTTTATGCAGTCAGGCTTAATTAACTTGATAGATATAAATGACCGTATTATTAGGACCCATTTAATAGAAGCTGAATTTAGTGCTGCGTGTGATATTAGTAGAGATAATTAAAGTCAAACTATCATGTGCAGATGAAAGGAAAGAGGCTGTTTCTCCTTTTACTGTAGAAAACGAGAAGAAATCACAGCATGTCAAAAACATCATGTGACAGATAATTCATTTAAATTTAGATTTTATGTATAAATACCGGTCTGGCATTGACATGGCAGTGACATCTAATAAACTACTCTCAGATCAGCATGTAAAATAAATGAATGACATTTGTGATCTTAAAATTTCCCTTTTTTGTCCTTACAAAGGGGATGACAACAGAGGGCAGTGATTATTTGATAAAGAAATTACGGATACAAAATTAGTTTTAGTATGAGTTTAGGTTCTGAGGTAAAGTGCAAGAGGGATCTTCTTGCTTTGTAAAGTACTTATTAATTCTTTATAAAGAGGAAAGTTAAACAGCCTGATGGGAGACAAGCACAAAATAGTGAAATTCTGGCCTATTTTCAAACAATTAAAGAGCGACGATCCTTTAAAACTAGACACTTATGATTTTTTCCTTTAAAAACATAGGGGAACAGAGGATAAGCTCCTCTAATTGAAGAATTCTATTTTTATTTCCCCTTATGAATTTCAGGAGAAACATCTCCGACAAAGTTGATATTTAAATGAAGCACTCTGTAACCGTGAGTTAAGTTGTGAGCAATACCATTTTCCTAGGGGAACTGAAGGTTTCTGAAATGTATTTTTGCATATTTTTGTGTTTTCTCATTACAGTTGAACACACTTAATGGAGAGAACGTAGAGGACGTAGAGAGTGTGCAGTCTTCCTGATATCGCTTCTCAGTTCTCTCGTTTTATCCTCTGTGCTTTTATACCTCTCTGTACCCATCAGATCTGATGGAGAGATGCATCTAACGTGCTTCAAATGGGTATGTTATTGCGAAGCAACATCAAACACAATATTCTCATCGCTTCCAGCTGTATAAAAGACCTCCCACAGTCATCATGACTCGGGTTTTTCATAGGCCGGACCGATTCTAGCACGGCAGGGGAGAGCCGTTTTTCCCCAGAGAGAAGTGAAAGAGAAAAAAGAGGTTGTGAGTACTGTGTTGAAAAACACACCGCACTCCACTCTCACACACCAACTGTGTCATGAAACTCCAGATAAAATTATTTTTATATACAAAATGTCACTACATATTCTTGTAGGCAGGATTACAGGCTGCCGGCGCTCTAAAAAGTGATAAAAAAACAGACATCATCATCCTACATGTAAAGCAACACGTACACCGATAATGTAATGTTAAATCCATGTGCACTCACACATATATTCACATACGTTTTGTTTTCGAATGAATCGAATAAGTGAATCATTCATTGATCCACTCATAAAGACTCTCATTTGATTTGTTTTTTGAATGAGTGTTTTTTAAAGATAACGTCATAAAAATCTGACTTTTTCCATGTTTATGTGCATAAACGATTTCCCGGTGCATCTACCAACCCAGAATACGTAAAAAACGTGACTTTGTTTTTGTAAGCCATTCTCTGCAAGCCTGTAAAAAAATGAGCCACTCAGATTTCGCTCCCCTTGTGAATCAGAAAAGGGATCTTATTATAATATTTCTTCCCCTTAATCTACACGTCTCCACTCACGTCATATAGATTTCACAAGCGACAACGCTGTACCAGTTCTAACGCCATGGTGAACGTTTGTGCAAAGCATGCTAACTGTTCTGTCACTGGCTGCGTAGACAAGCACAGAACACTATTTAGAGTCCCAGCCTTTGAGGAGACAAAAAAGCAGTGCTTTTATTGATTTATTTACAGTATATTACGCTGCTGCCACACAGATCTAAAATAAACGTGATTTCTTTTCTCAGCTGTTTACCTTCACAGACATAACTGACTGTTTTGTAACTCCTGTGTGCTTTTAACTTAAACTTGTGTGTATTTGACAGTTTAAGCGCAATAAGACATAAAAGAGAACTTAGTTTAGTACGCTGTGCGTTCGCTTCGGATGTGTGCGCTCAGAAAAACGTATATCAGAAGTTTAAACTAATATGGTTTAAAATGCATGAGCACAAAAGACAAGATAATCAAAACCAAACAGAAGTTTTTTTAGCAGAGTATCTGAGGTTTGCATTTAAAGACACGTGCATGAAAACAGAGTGTTTCTCCACTCAAAATAGGCATTTTCAACATTATATAATAAATGATCTGCGGGGTTTGAACTGAAACGTCACAGACACATTTTGGGGACACCTGAGACTTATATTACATCTTGTAAGAAGGCGTATAATAGGTCTCCTTTAATTAATCAGTTGAGTGAATGATTCAGTGATTCACCTATAAAGACAGCGGCTGTGTCCAAGTAGATACTTCTTTTGAATAAGCAATTACTTAATGACTGTTATAATGTATGTTCTATATAGTATGAATGTGTACAGTATGAATTGGTTACAGGTAGTTTTTGCCTACTGTTTTGTAAATTACACTTTCACATAGCATTTTTTACCTATATATTAGGAAAGTATGCATATTGGAATGCAGCCAGTCACTTGTTAAATTAGTGTTTTTTTTAATGAATTTGTTGACTAAATGCCAAGTTCTGTTATGAAACTCTAGATCAGGGGTGCCCAACCCTGTTCCTGGAGATCGACTTTCCTGCAGAGTTTAGTTCCAACCCTAATCAAACACACCTGTATGTAATTATCAAGTGCTCGAGATTCTAATTAGCTGGTTCAGGTGTGTTTGGTCAGGGTTGGAGCTGAATACTGCAGGAAAGTCGATCTCCAGGACCAGGGTTGAGCACCCCTGCTCTAGATGGTGCAAGCTGATGAGTCGTTAAAGGAGAAGTCCACTTCCAAAACAAAGATTCACGTGTATAATGTACTCACCCCCTTGTCAAGACGTTCATGTCTTTCTTTCCTCAGTCGTAAAGAAATTATGTTTTTTGAGGAAAGCGTTTCTGCATTTTTCTCCATATAACGGACTGCTATGGTGCCCCGATTTTGAACTTCTAAAAATGCAGTTTAAATGCAGCTTCAAACGATCCCAAATGTGGTTGTAAACCATCCCAGCCGAGGAAGAAGGGTCTTATCTAGCGAAACGATCGGTTGTTTGCATTAAAAAAATACTTTAAATTTAAATACTTTTTAATTTTAAATGCTCTCTTGTCTTGCTCTTCCTGAACTCTGTGTATCCTGGCTCAAGACAGTTAGGCACCATATCAGTTTATTATGTGGAGAAAAATGCAGAAATGTTTTTCTCAAAAAATATAATTTCTTTACAACTGAAGAAAGAAAGACATAAATATCTTGGATGACAAGGAGGTGAGTACATTATATGTGAATCTTTGTTTTGGAAGTAGACTTCTCCTTTAATGCAAACTGATGATATTCACAGCGTTAAACTACTCAGCACAAGCTGATTGGTTTTATGTTCGCACCCATTAAGCTTGCTGCTTTACATTTCCTCTAAAACCCTCCACCTCCCCAGCTCCACCTGTATAGATTTGCTATGGATTGTTATGTCTTAAATATTCACAGCACTGTATCAGTGTATGTATTTGCAGCAGCAGCAGCAATTAAAAAAAGCAATAAACAACAGCAGTAGCAATTAGAGAGTTGTCATGATAGAAATGATTTAATGGCTCACTGGTGTAACAATGTAACTTGCAGAAAGAGTAGAAAGAGTAAATAATAATAATAATAATCACTGATAGACCGAAAATGTGGAATATATAAATGCATATTTCTTGCACAGACTGATTATTTTGCTTCATAAGACCTCAAGATATTGTCAGGAGGCATGGGTGTTTATTTTGTGTTGCCAGATGGAGCAAGGAGCAGCCAAAATGATTCAACAGATGAGCACATTGTTGTTGACCCAGTGCTCCAGTTAACTGTACTGTTCAGGTCAGGCCCGCTCTAATCACAGCAGTGATGAAGTGGAGCACAAAACTGAGTTTGTTTCCATATGGGAGCAGCTGCTTTTCCTAAAGTCACCATGGGCCTTTTCCAGCCGGTTAACTAACATACATTCACACACATGGGCACACACAAATTACCTTCATGCACATATTCCCTGTGCACATATAAAGACACATCATGTGTACGACAGCAACATAGAACGAACTCATCAAACTCATCTTCCATCTTCAAGCAGGGTTCTGCAGATGTGACCAATGAAACGCATCCACACAAAACTGAATACGCACACACACAGTTTGCTTCCTAGTGTAATGTGTAGGCGGTGCGGCACATTTCCATTGTTAGACTGCATTTTTCCCTCTCTAGAGAAAGAAGGAGAGTGAACACAAGATGCTGTACACACAGAGCAACGTCTCACAATTCAGAAAAAAAGAGAGAGTCACTTATTATTATTCGCCTGTCTTCATTTTCCTCCCTTTAACTTCATCTCCCCGCCTCTCATTTACATTGTGTCAAGGTGCATATTTTTATAACAGTGATGATCAGAGGTTTACTCAGGCTTTCTGCATGTGAAACAGTTCAGTGGGTGGGTGTTCAACCCTATGGCAGCTATAGCTGATATGATGTATGAAAGCTCACTATGAGTCACTGTACAAATGTCTATCTCCCCCTCTTTCTCCACGCGTGGGAATGAAACCGTGCCAGCTCCGACTGTGAACATCATGCCTTTCCATCACGTTTCTCCCATGACAGATATGTCCTAAATAAACATCTTGAATGATTGCAGATTGCAAATAACTGAAATACTTGCTGTTGGTAGAAGAGCACTGTTTAATAGTGAGAAAACAGTATCATTTCAATAGGTGGAATTTGATTAAAAACAAAAACAATTTTACTTTTCCTGTGCAGTGCTAGGTGGCTGCTAGGTTGTTGTTATGTGTTGTGATTGGTTAGATGGTTACTATGGTATTTTAGGTGGTAGCTAGGGTGTTGCTAAGGCATTTTAGTGTGTTCAGGTGGTTGCTATGGTGTTGTGCATGGTTGTACTAACCTCATTTAAAGGTCCAATGAAGTGCTTTGAAACATGCAGCGTTATTCTATGGTTGGGTGTAATTTCAACTGAAACAGGAAGGCAGGGCAGGACGTATCAAGCAGCCCCACCCCCTTTTTAAATAGCCAGTAGCGTTTCATTTATATTACAGTTTGGGCCACAGCGATTGAGCTCAGTAAAGCCTTATTTGACAGTGTATGACAGCCACAATCTCATCCATATTGGTATAAAATACAGAGGTCGCGTTTACCAAACCACGACCATTTTCTGTCATTTTTCATCAGTGACGTAAAAATCTGAAGGCCGTCTGTCACTTTGACAGATTACACTGAGGGTGATTTACTGTACCTTCTAACTGTAATTCCCACCCCTGTCCAGTTGGTGGCGAGCGCGCTCCAGTGTAGCAGCAGAGCACGGGACCCAGAACAAAAATGAAACTGTCACGAATGTTTTGCTATGTGCTTGATTACGCACAGGCGAGTACACAGAAGCTACAACGATCTATCACGCCACATTAAAGAACGCCAAAACTGTATTTATTAGTGATGGGAAGTTCGGATCATTTTACCGACTCGGACCTTTGAGTCTCGTTCAGCAAAATGAACGAATCTTTTTTCGAGTCATTTCGTTCATTTTAGCAAACTGTAATTAAAACGTTACGTGTTACTTCCCTAAAACATCTACTGCTTGCACAAATGTTGATCCCACTACAAACAAGACAAAACTACAATGCTGTAAGAAACAGAAAAGATTAATTCATTGTTTACCTGGGTCTTCAGTCTATGATTAGCTCACCTCACCTCTTATCTGACAAGTCTTCGGGTTTGAGTCGTTTGTTCATCACGTGACAGCCCCATAAGCTTAACCAATGCAGTCTGAGCTGAAAAAAAAATTGATTAGTTCATCTCTCGAGTCTTCGGGTTCGAGTCATTCGTTCATCTATAGGAATGAACGAATCGTTCAAGAATGACCCATCACTAGTATTTATTGCTTGCATTTCCTAATGAAGTGGACAGAATTTGAGGTCTGAGACTTTGTTTCATATCAAAAGTAACACAAAGCTTACCATATCGTCCTGTAGGTTCATAATTAAAAGTGAAAATGTGAACAAAAATAAAAGCAATTAAATGTGTTATAATTAAAATACAAAAAATAAAATGATGGGTAATAGTAGATTATGACAGAATTCTTACTACACAAGTCTAACGTAACCTCTGAAAATATAGCATTCTTTGTCAAATTCAAATGGGTCTAATACGTTTTGTGGTCTGCACCGTTTTATGCATTTGATCCGCTCTGTGCTATTGTGTCTTTGGACTAGAGGTGACTATTTGCATGTGGCGGCGGTTTGCGTTTGACTTCTTTTGCTTGAATGTACAGAATATTTGTACTGGCTGAATTGTTCCCTATCTCTATGTAGTGCATTACATGCTATATGCCGTACAGAAAATAGTAAAGGTCACTGCACACTGAGACCGAAATTTTCGTATGCGTTTTTCGTACTCATCATTCTAAAAATTATAATTATTATAAGTGGACATGGCAACACTTCAAGAGTGCACTCTGCGAACCTAAACAAAACGCAGCTCAAAAACAGCTCACGTGGTTTGGTTAAAATGACAAACTTGTTCGCTGTAATATTACTTTGCTCAAAAATAGTGGATGCCAAATGTGTGAGACACCTGAACGTTACTGTAGTTACCACAGTGTCAATCATTGCAATTTCAAAAGTAAGTTTTGTTCTGTACACACACAAAATTATAATTTAGGGGATTCACGCCCATATTTAAATGTGGCTATCACTCCTTAAACTATTGAGTGTGTATGTGGCCTATGACTCTTTCTTGCATAGACATGAGCCACAGGTATGAATTTTGTGTTCCTTTATATACCTTTTAAATGCCGCTGACTTGCATTTTATGAATCACCAAAGATCACAGTTACAGCCGAAAATCTTTTTTACTGTTCTACTGAGGAAAAAAAAAGTCACCTACTTCTTAAATGGCTGGAGGGTAAGTAAATAAACAGCATTTTTTCATTTTTGGGTGAACTATTTCTTTAACTGTGAAAGATACTGTAATAATAGTGTTGTTTGCCTAAACAAGTATCACTAACTCAGTACCCCCATGACACCCACACTTCTCCAGTACTGACAGTAATCCACACTTACTTCATGAGTGTATGACTATGCCTCTTCCAGGCAGTATCTGAAGGTAACGCAATGCTTATCTCCAAATGCTCCATTATTTCATCCCCTTGATACTTCTTCCCTGAGACTGGTCTCCCTAGAGGTTCTCACTAAAATTCAGGACTCTTACTGGAGGCTCGAAGCAAGCCCAGAAAGATGTGGGTAAATTGGAGAGCCCACAGGTTAATAGAGATTAGTAGAGCAGATGTTTTGTCAAGATAAGGAACTCCCAGGTCTCCACAGCCCCACCCCACACTCACACACCGACGTTTGTGAGCCGTACCAAAAGATAATACACATTAATAGAGTTGGTTGAGGTTTAAATCCCAGATCTCCTCTGGCAGGCCTCCTCAGTGGAACCTGTGACTAAACAGATTTGCATCTGCAGTGCATCATTATAGCTGAGATCCCCCAGAGCTTTCGTTCCTTTACCTCACCACAATAAAAACACCCAACACATTCTCACTCAGATCAGTTCAGGATTACTCAGAAACCAACTTGCACAAACAAACTTCCAAGGCCTCCATTTTACAACTACCCACAAACAAACACTTGGCAAGCAAGTTAAAAACCAGCAAATACTGTCACACCCACGGCGCCAATTCACTCCCGGCCTCACCCAAGTTCTTTATATTCTCCTCTTATCCATACTGTAACAAATGTGTGAAAATCTTCTCCAACTGGGTTAATACTGTCTCAGACATACTCAAGGCACAAATGGCATTCTAAAGCTGAACGTATACTTCATTTGTCCACTTGCTGCTGTGTCTCGCAAACAACACAGTCCAAATTTTCTTCTATCACATGTTTGAGTGTGTTGTCTGCTTGCACTAGCTGGTGGGTCTACTAGGTGGCTACACTGAAAGAATGTTGCTTTTAAGAACTACTTAGTAAAATAGTATATGTCATAGGCAGGGGCGTAGTGTCTGGTTATGCAGGGTATGCAGGGTATGCAGCTGCATATGGGCCTGGGCAGATTGGGGGCCCACCAAGCCAAGGGGGAACTTTTAATTGAAATGATAGAGCCCTGCATGGGCCCAGCCCTGGCCCGAGACGCTGAGGCCCGAGCCCTTGTCCGACAACTTATCAGGACAGCATTTTTTTTCTTAATAACAGTGGAAACCTAAAATACAGCATTACTGTATAGTAATACATCATTCAGAGCTGCAAAAGGTCTACTTTGATATGTGTGCACTCACAATATCAACAAAACGTTGTGCTTTCGTAAAAAAAAAAAAAAAAACAACAAATATGCGCTTTCTGTTGTCTCTTGAGGAGGACTGCTTCACAAAAGTGATCCTAAACTATATGCATCATATGCATCACAGACATGATAAATATATCTATAGAATGATTTAAATTAATACATTTAAACTAAAGAATTAATGTAACAAACTCATGTTATATTGTGCAAAGTTAATGTGAAATTCCACCTTCTCCGCCCAAAAAAAAAAAAAAGGCTGTGACATTTAACCTGTCTTCACATTTAACATGAAAAACAGCAATGAAAACATAGGCTTAAGCTTGGTTAACTGGCTGATTTATAAGAAAAATAAAATAATGTTGTCAAAGTTATAGGCTTGTTGGCTTTTCTGGGGTATAGGCTAAATGTTATGTCACTACTAGGAGTGTAACGGTACACAGATGTCACAGTTCGGTACGTACCTCGTTTCGAGGGTCACGGTTCGATATGATTTCGGTACAACAGAAAAAAAAACAAATCTACTATGCAAGGTTTTTTTTTAATTTATTTTAAACAGACAGTAGTACAAATTATATTTTTTTCCATCTACATGTGAAAATACTAAATATTATATCAAATTAATGTCATATATAAGCTATAAAATCTGCAGTACATATATACATACAAGGAATAAACACTTGAAACATATTTAATTTAGTTAAACTGCGACACGTAGCGTAGCATATAGTTGCTGAGTTTCAGTTCAGTTTTGTGACAGAAAGGAAACTCATATGGCAAAAAACAACATTCTATTTGTTTTTTGTTTAAGTTGATTATGCTGGTATGAGGAAAGTTGAATTAATCGCGCCGGTGCACACAAACACAAAACATATCAGTTCCGGACTTGTAGAATTGCTATTGACAGCGCAGTTGTTAATTTATCAAAATAAAACACAGTGAACCAAACATCAGCGCGCCCGCCTCACTGTGTCACTGTTAGAATGCCACTGAACTACAAAGTCTATAATTTACATAATAAATAATAGTTTAGCATTTGGATGCATCGCAAATATGGAAATATTACGGAATATTTGGATTTGTTCCAAATGAGAGGTTGGATACAAGAGCACAAAGCTCCATTTCGCAGACAGTTGAGTGCGCAAGCCTTTAAAGTAACGTTATACTCCTTTGTCAGTGACAGAAGCGTTCAGAATCAGCACATGATCACTGTCTAGTGGGCTTTGTTTTCAAGTGCGCAACTACTGGCATTCGCTGTTCTTCTGGCAGTTATCAAACAGAGTTGCATTACTGCGGGCGCCCCCTTCTGGATTGAGGGTGAATTGCCTGTGTTCATTGTAAGGCCTCATGCCTCGAACCGAGATGCCCGTACCGTGACGGTTCTGTGTGAATACATGTATCGTTACACCCCTAGTTACTACTACTATGACAAAACATCTTATGAATAATTGACGTTTAAAAAAAAAAAAAAAAAAAAAAACTCTGATCGATTTCATGATGCATCGTTTTTATTATTTTCTTAACATGCATTCAAATATTTTTTCATGTTTATTTCATGCTGCAAATATTAAAGAGGAAAAGATCAGTGATTCACATGCCGCTTGATCTGAGTCGAATATAGTTATCTCACTACAAACTATAAAACACATTTATTGTTTGTATTTTACCATCAAGTTTACAGAATTTATAGGCTGAGACTTGCATGCCACAAATAATGAATGGCTTTGAAAATGTTAAATATTATTTCCAAGCATTCATTTATACCATAAATAAAACAGTTTGTGAATACTCACTTAGCGTTATGTACCCAAGAAAAAATTCAAGTTAACCAAGATGGAGCCCATAATGATTTTTTTTGCATATGGGCCCGGGGCTGTCAGGGCGTGTACAGGAAGGAGCCGTAGGGACGAGGAAATAATACAAACGTGCTTTAATAATAAAATCCAACAAGGGAACAGGAACAAACAGAAACAGCAGGGAAAACACACGCCAACATAACGTTAACATCCGACAACCAAACAATGAACAGAATCCAACATATAAAAGGAGTGCTAACGATACAAAGACAGGTGTGTGTGATTAACCAGTAATGACTTAACAAGGAACGGAACAGGAAAAAACATATGGACACAAGAGGGAGAAACCAACAAAACAGTCCAAGGGGTCTGACATTACTCCCCCCTCCCGGAAGGCGCGACCTCGCACCGTAGAAAAACAAAAACAAAACCAAAAGAGTGGACGTGGGAAGGAGGAGGACAACAAACAAAGTCCAGGATGGTGACGACGGAGGGAGGAGCCAGGGAGGAGACAAAAGGGTACAGGGTGGGTCTGACGGAGGGAGGAGTCAAGGAGGAGACAGAAGTGTCCAGGGTGGGTCTAACGGAAGGTGGAGCCAAGGAGGAGACAGAAGGGACCTGGAGCAGGAGGAGCCAGGTGAGACCCAGACCGCAGCCACGATGGTAGCCCACGGCGGAGCTGACGGAGGGAGGAGCCATGGTGGCGGAAGGGCTGTCGATTCCAGGGGGCCGACCAATGGCGGCGGAGCAGGTGGAGGTGGAGCCTAAGGCAGAGACGGAGAGCCGAAGATCCAGGGCGACACAGAGGATCCGGAGGGCCAAGGCGGAGCCCAAGGTTTTGGCGACCGAGGCGGAGGCGGAGATCTTGAGGGCTGCAGCAGAGCCGGAGCGACAGAGGACTGAGGCGGAGCTGGAGGGAGCCGAAGGAGTGGAGTCCTGAGGCGATGGTGGGACGACAACCGACCAAGGTGGAGCCAGAGGGACAATGAAGCCCGGTGGAGCTGGTGGACCGATGGGCGACGGTGGAGATAAGGGAGCTGAGAGCCAGGGTGGAGCCGTTGGGTAGAAGGGCTGAGGCGGAGTCCAGGACTCAGAGGCTGGAGGCAGAGACGAGGGATCCTCCAGCTATGACGCCGATGGAGACTGGCAGACCCGCGGCGAACCCACGGCACAGATGGTGGACTGAGGGTGAGCAGTGGGGCTGTGAGGAAATGGCGGTGGCATGGCTGAAGCAGCAGGGCTGCTAGATGGAAGTAACGGAGGGAGGGTGGGTGGGAAATTCCAGCAGGTAGATAGTTCCAGGTAGACAGATTGTTCAGGGCAGGCAGGAAGTTCCATTTCAATATCCTAAGTGAAATTACTCAAATCAAGTTCCATATTAGAATGTCCCAGATCCAGGCATTGCTCACCCTCAGCGGCAGTGCAGTGGGCGGTACTGTCCTCAGCACCCTCATGCCCAACTGGAACATCCACCATTGTGGGCTCCATGTCCGGCTGTCGTACCTGGTCAGACTCACTAGGCTCAGGCTCCGTGGTGATCTCTCGCGCTGTCGCTCCCGTTGGCGATGGCACTGTTGCTGTCGGCTCTGGCTCAGGCTCCGCGAGTTGAGGTGTGGTTTGGCTGGGCTCTGGGTCTTGTTGTGAGTTGTGGCTGAACTAGATTGTTTTCCTCCTCCGCGTCACCTACGTTGTACGTGGAACCCCATGCACACAGTACAAGATTGATGTATTGCGGTAGGGTCCATCAGGGATTTCCATCGTCCAGTCCACACTTAAACCCCTCCATCAGGCAGACGTCGTCGCAGATGGCACGGTGACAGGTGCCGACGAAGTCCTCCACGTAATCTTCCAGGTCCCTGCCATTCTGGAAGATGAAGATGGTGACTCCTTCAAACTCCACAAACGTAACTCCAGACAGGAACAGAAGGGAAACACATGCCAACATAGCGTTAACATCCGACAACCAAACAATGAACAGAATCCAACTTATAAAGGAGTGCTAATGATACAAAGACAGGTGTGGGTGATTAACCAATAATGACTTAAC
>JAHKKF010530221.1:0-29198 GCA_019740295.1 Labeo calbasu
CTAAATAAAGCCCCAATAAAGACAGTGATAATACAGTCAAGACCGTGGTGCCGGCTTGCTTTGAAATATATTTGATGATGCGCCTGCGCCCGCCCCGTCTCCGGCACCCCAGTAATTTGACTTTAATACTGACGAAACGCGCTCTGTGTCCGTTTAGGGCTACTATAGAAACATGGCGGCACTAAATGGCGACTTCCATGTAAGGGGACCCGCGGTGTATGTAGATATAAATTGCTCGTTCTAAGGTTATAAAATCATAACGGCTTATTATGTAAGGTCTTTACACACCTCTGAAAACAAAGTTTTGTATGTTATATTGCATTTCTGCCAATAAATTCTCCTAAATATTACACACTGCACCTTTAACTAATAGAAGCTATTTACACTAAGTGCAAATAGCTATAAATTCTATTTACATTGTTAAAATAGCAGGATTTTCTGCTATTTATAATACTTATTGCAAATAGACGCAATTATCTGCACCTCAGTATTGTAGTACAATAAACAGTATGCAGTAATTACGTACTGAGTGTAAATTATAGTTTTAATTCAGTTTATTAACTGGATGCTGCCATATTTGGGACGATAAGCCCTCCCTACACCTACCCTAACCAATACTTTATTTTCAACTTTTTGATTATTTCCTTCATTTTTATTGAAAATAAATGCCTTTCTGATAAGATATGAGATTTGAAAAGGGAGAAAAAAAGCTCACCAGAAGGCGGATTCGAAACCAGGTCGATGAGTAGCACACGCCATCCTCTGCACCATTAGAGCTGATGATTGACAGCTGTCTTTTGTGTTGTTGACTAGCCCAATTACACATTGGTGGGTGGAGTTAGTGTGAAAAGCCTCTGCCAACAAGGCTCAGATATTTTTTTTTTCTTGTCCAATGTGCAGAAATCTTTTTTTTTTTTGCACTGTTTGCACATTTATGTTTATACATTTATGTAGTTACATTATAGCTGTATAATTTTAGGCTTGTTGCAAATTTTCTTAAAAAAAATATTTTAATGATTAAACAGTGTTGTAAAAATTGAGCAGAATTATAGACCTCCATTTACCATCTTCGGAACACAAATTAAGATATTTTAGATGAGATCCAAGAGCTTTGTGATCCTGCATAGACTGTGACGCAACCGACATGTTCAAGGCCCAGAAAGGTAGTAACAGCATTGTTTAAAATAGTCCAAATGACATCAGTGGTTCAACCCTAAATTTATGAAGCTACGAGAATACTTTTTGGCCACGTTCACACAGCAGCAGAATACGGTTGTCAATACCGTATTTGAGTTCTTAATGCGGTTACATTAACACACAGTATGGATATTTACAGGTGTGACAACTGTATTCTGAACTCACACCCGTAAATTTTCAGGACTCACAACCGCATTCTTGGAACACATGCGCTGTGTGAATGGAACAGGACTGGACAACTAGTTATCCAGCATGTCATTCAGTGCGAGAGAGCCGCTCCGCCTCACAAACGCTTGTCATGTCAAAAAGTGGTAATACTTTCAATTTTACAGACGTCGCCATTGTTGATATCACTTGGTCACTGTTTCTGTGGTTACTCGTAAGGAATACGGGCTTGACTCCTGTTGCACGTTCATATAGACAGTATTCGAAAAGCGACTGTAAGCTGCTGTGTGAACAGGACATTTCGAGACTTACACCTGTAAGTAAATGCGGTTGTCAATTCCAAAAACTGACAGTGTGAATGTAGCCTTTGTGTGCAAAGAAAACAAAATTAGCAACTTTATTCAACAGTTTCTTCTCTTCTGTGTCAGTCACCGACACTCATTTACAAGAGAACGGCAGCTCCTGCTTCATCAGCGCCACATGCATGCACCGTGGTACTCTTGTGAACGTGCATCAAAGACTGACATGGAAGAGAAGAAGTTCTAGTTATTTTTGTTTTCTTTGCACACAGAAAGTGTTCTTGTGGCTTCATAATATAAACCACTGATGTCACATGGGCTATTTTAACGATGTCCTTACCTGGAATGTGGTAGTTGCGTCTATGCAGGGTCAGAAAGCTCTCAGATTTCATCAAAAATATCTTAATTTGTGTTCCAAAGATGAATTAAAGTCTTATGGGTTTGGAATGACATGAAGTGAGTTATTAATGACAATTTTCATTTTTGGGTGAACTAACCCCTTAAGTTTTCCTGTAGGATTATATAATCATATTTTTGTAACAGATAGTTGTGGTCCTCTAATTTGATTGGATGAGTGGTCCTCAGATTTTTGTTATTCACTAACAGCAACTGGGTATTTCGCTGTTTGTATCACATTGCTTGTCCAGAGAATGTTAGCCATGCAAAGCGGTGAGCGGACATCGTGTTTTTGTATCCATAGACTGTGATCATTTAATTAGTTTGGTTTGGAATGATTCAGTTTCTTTGTTAGAGTAACTGCATTCCATGTTGTGGTTTCCGGGATTGTTTAGTCAGTGCTCAGTCATCGTGTTGGTTATGTGTCACAGGAGGCAGTCATACGCTTTCATACTGTCAACAGAGCTTGAGATTTCTTACTTGGTAGTACCATAACGGATTGTCATAAAAGTTGTTTGTTAATCACAGCTGCATCAGAGTTGTGGGAATGAACATGAACCCTGACTGACATCCAGCGAAATTCATGAGGATTTGATTTCAAATCATTCAGATGCTTCTGCTTACTGGCATAGGAGAAAGAGAGAGTGAGAGATTGTAGTGTAGAGAGTGCTAACCTTCATGTGAACTCTGAGAAGGATGAGTAGAATCACAGATATGTCCTTGGCTCTGCTTCTCACATCTCCATGTGTGTTGCATTTGTAGGGTTATGTTTGTTGAAAGAACCTCTCCTTTGTTCGTGCTGTTGAACAGCTATGCATCTTGAAATGTTGATGGTTTCTCTCACAACTCTGCTAAGC
This sequence comes from Labeo calbasu, assembly GCA_019740295.1. Taxonomy (NCBI): domain Eukaryota; kingdom Metazoa; phylum Chordata; class Actinopteri; order Cypriniformes; family Cyprinidae; genus Labeo; species Labeo calbasu. The sequence goes on from JAHKKF010530221.1 coordinate 2,915, forward strand.
TGTGTGTGACAGGGAGGGATATCTTCATGTATTGGCGACTTCATTAAAAATATCTCCTCTCTTATACTTTTATAATACTCTATTAACCCTACACCTGACCGGTCTCTGCTTTTGAGTAGTATGCGTGTCGTCATAACCTGTGATGAGTTACCAGAAAAGTGGGTCATACCCGCATTAACGATCTCCATTTCTGTCATTCTGTCACTAAAAATGAGATCACTGAGATGGTTGGTCTAACATCTGAAAAACATCCTGACCAGCATCAGATTGGGATTTGGTCAATCTGACCTCCACAGAAGGGGAAACCCCACAGGCTGTCACTGTTTCTGTCACTGTTGGGAAGGGGATTTCTAATGAGTACCAGTTTAGCGATACGCTAAAAACATGAGTAAAAACACTGCGTCAGAGAAAGGACATTCGGGTAGTTTCCCGCTCTTACACAGCTCATCTGCAGTGCACATTGGCAATGTACTGGGAAGAATGTTATTTTGGGGCTTGATTTCTATAGAACTGGGTTTGAATGAAAGCCATGTGCTACTGATAAGCACAGAAGTCTTTCTAAAGAAATATATCTTTATTGTTGAACGTAGACGCGTATAATGTGCTATTATTATCCTTTAAATCAGAAACTGATTTGTGTTGGATAATTATCAGTCAGATATATGTTGTAGATTATGAAGAGGGATCGGTTGCTTCAGGGTGAGTGGCAGTTTCCATCTAAGAGTAAAAACAAGTCTGTAAAATATCACACAAAAGCAACTAAATATTTTAAAATTATGATTTGAAATCAAACAACTATATATTTGTATAATATTATATATTTAGATTAAGATGTTCACAAAATGCACCCTTTACAATATAATTTTCTTATATTTGTTATTTTATATCTCAGAATTGGAATAATTTTAGATGTTTTTATCATTGTAAATTATATTTCTCACTATTGTGATTTATATCTTACAACTTCCTCATAATTGAAACTTTATTTCTTGTAAAGTTTATATCTCACAACTGTGACCTGAAATCACACAAGTATACGTTTATACATTTATGTAAGGTTATGAATTTTGTTTTAATTTTTCTGAATTCCATTTTTTCACTTTTAATTTTTTTAGATTCCGTTTTAGTGGTTAAATTAAATTGTATGTCTAATTAATTGAAAACATCAAACTTAACACCAGTTTATTAAAAGTTTAACAAAAATTACATTTCTAAGGCCCTATGCAATACATTTTTTTCCTTTCTCATATTCAGTTTTATTTTTTACCGAATTCTGTTTTCCATTAGTTTTTTAGATTCCGTTTTAATGGTTTCATTAGCTTTTAATAATCAAAGGCATCTCTAAACAATTTATTTTATAAAATGTATATATTATTATCATTTCATTCAGTAATATATTTCTGTCACAGTTTCTTAAAGTTAAACCAAACTTTTATTTTGACGGCTTGCTGTGAAGACCTTTAAGTTCCTGTTTGTATATGATATGACGATAGTTTTTCTCACACGAAACGGTAAAAGGCTCTCAGAGCAGTCTAGAGATTATGCTTGTGTTCATGTACTCATATTGAGGTGGCAGAGACTGAAAATACAGCGAGCGTCACACGTGCTTCAGTATGTGTGCATTAAACGAAACTCCACGTCTGCGCTATTAATACACACAGAGATACGCTGAACATGCAGAATTCGTATTTAAATAGTATTTCTGTGTATTTTACGTACTCTAATTCATATTTAATATTTGATTTAATGTTACTGACCTATTTTTGATTTATTAATCCAAAATTTGGCAAATTCCGTATTACACAGTAAGTTCCATTTTGATGGCCGGATTCATAGGGCCCTATTTGTGTAATGTCACATTTAAAACTTCCTCATACTTTTAAGTATCTCTTGTAGTTGCAGCATTATGTCTCACAATTGTGGACTTTTGATTTTGACAATTGCAACTTTTTCCCCTTTTCTAGGCCTGTTTCTCAGAATTGTTTCTTTGAGTCTCACAGTGTACCTTTATTTCTTATTTTCTAACTTCACTACACAATTGCATGTTTTATTTTTCACTCCAAATCTTTCACAACTTTCCAGTACAGGTGAACAGATAAAAAATGATTTCAATCTCACCCATCCGCTCAATCATGAACGAACTGGTGCGATTCTGCCCGTACTTGCTGGAAAATGAGCCAATTATGAGTTAGCTAGGGGTAATTGTACATCCGCTGAACCTCGGCAGCTTCGGAAGGCAACACGCAGAGATAACTGAGACTTTGTCAGATTCCATTATCGATAAACCCACATCACCCAAGCACCATTCCGCAAGAGACCTGGTCTCATTCTCAGGCCAGTTAAATAATTTTTTTATAGTTTGTTGTTTCAAACATGACCATGACTACAAGGTCAAAACAGTGACCGCAATTCTGCGAGATCATTGTGGGCTGCTCTTGTTTTGCTTTCGGAGAGTGAAGTGGAGAAAAGTATCACTTAATGAACTTGAACTCCAGCAACCCTTGACCTACGCAGAGGAGGCTGGACAAACAGAAGGGGTCAGGGATGTGCCGGTCGCAACCCTGCTGTTTTCTCTATCAGCAGGGAAGAGTGGAACAGGGGTCATGATGTCAGAGGTCACAGTTCGTCGGAGAGGGAAGAGTAACACATGTAAGCAGACATTAACACTCGGGGATATTAACTCACACATGCAGAAACTGACGCTCGTATAGGAGAGGGAGCTGGTAAGCGAAAGAAGGAACCAGAAGGAACGAGTCTGTAGGCCTGCATCTGGATACCAGATGGCAGTTGAGTCATGCCTGGGTTACCAGGGGTTGGGAGCTGTCTGTAAAGGAGGAGAGGGGGGCGAAAACACACACACATGATTTTTCTCTTTCATATATTAGCTCTCGTTCTCCTGCTTTCCCTTTTCTCTCTCCCTCACTCGCTCTCACACATGATCTCTGAATACATAAGGATGGTGTTCTCTCAGGAGAGCAAGCCCCCGTGGAGAGGCAGATTGCTCCCAGGCGCAGCTGACCTGGGGCTAAACCCGACACCTGACTTACTGTGCTGCTGACGAAGAGTTCAGCCCGAGGGTGACGCATACCACGCTCCTCCATACAGAAAAATAAAGAGCGAGAGACGCTTTAACATGCAAAAACTTCACTCAGAAAATAATGCGCTAGATGCAGTGAAAAATATCACGTCAAGTGACTCCACTGTTCACCCAAATGAACAGTAAAGATTACATTTTTGTGGCTGTTTTTAGGTAATGAAAGAAAAAGTATGTACTTTTCCAATGTCATATTTTTGGCCATTTGCTTTTGTTATGACAGGACACCTCAAGGTAAGACAAGAAGCAATCAGAGAAAAAAGAGAGAAATGAGATTAGGAAAGGGTTATCCAAAGAGCAGGAGCTCTATTTGTTGAGTGCTATGTACAGTATAGATTACAGCTCTGACATGCATACTAATTTTGTAGTATGTTATTTAGCTTTTTCATTCATAGTGCAAATTCTTCACTAAAAAAATATGCTAGATTTACTTACAAATGTCATGTCAAGTGGCTCCACTTGACTGCTTCAATCATGCTTTGTTCCCACGCATCCTGGAAAACCTGGAAATTGACGATTATTTTTCCAGCCCTGGAAATGAGAGAAAATGTAAAATCTCCTGGGAAATCTTCTTGTTGTCCTGGAAAATAATTAAAAAAAATGTAACTGTGTTTTTACTTTAGCCAAGAACCGTTTACCACTGGCCGTAACAATTAATGTTAGTAGTGGAAAACATGTTCAGTGTTGCTGACTTTTAGAAATGGACTGGTCGACCAGCCATAAATGCAGTGTTTTTCTTTGTGCGCAGAAAGTATTCTCATAGCTTCATAAACTTACGGTTGAACCACTGATGTCACATGGACTATGTTAACGATGTCCTTACTTCCTTTCTGGCCTTTAAACGTGGTAGTTGCGTTGCTGTCTATGCAGGGTCAGAAAACTCAAAGATTTCATCAAAAATATCTTAATTTGTGTTCTGAAAATGAACAAAGGTCTTACGGGTTTGGAACGACATGAGGGTGAGAAATTAATGACAGAATTTTCATTTTTGGGTGAACTGTTCCTTTAACTGCTTGAACGTTTGTGGCAGACTGGTAAGCAACTTTGTTAACAGTAATTCATAATAACTTGATTGTCAAACGTAGCTATTACTTCTATACCAAGCTAATACTGAAATTTTAAAAACGTAACAAGACCAGACTTGCTCCAGCACTGGAACAGTAGTACCAAGTACAGTCTCAATTCAGTACTCGCTGAAAGGCGTCTCCTTTCAAATACTGACGTGCATGTTTGTGTAAGCGCTCTCTGAACATCGTCAAAAGTTTCTGCTGAATTCTAATGCATATACTCAATGGCTAAACAAAGGCGTTTAAGCCAGAATCCACTCACTTTCAAATGAAAATATTTACTTGAAATACAATACTTAAGCCGGGCTCACATTACAGGAGTTTTAAAAACCTAATCGATTACCAAATCTGGTTGTAGCGCACACATAAGAAGAATCTTAGCAGATTATTTTCCCTCAAATCCTAAATCTGCACACACTACAAGATTTAAAAGTCATGGCGCATTACACACTACAAGATATTATAAGGATTATTATGCCGGAGCGTCATTTCAGCAACAAATGTTTACATATGTTAGCTAGCGTGCTAACAGCTTTCTGCACTCCCCCGATATGTTCAAAGCTGAGGCGATTTCACCCCAGAGCTTCTCTTTCTCCTTACGGTTGTGGTACGTTTTCGACACATTATACAGACAATGTTACTACAGAAACTCAGGAAGCAGTTTCCTCTACTATCCAACAGACCTGTACAGCAGCTGCTTTGTGGCCACGCATTGGCTGTTGTGAAAGTACTGACCTAAATCGTATAGCTGTCATCATCCCGATTTAAAATCCTAAATATCAAACATGCTTGATACTAATCGGCGTGGCCCCGTTTTGTGTGCGTTCAGATCGGGACGTGCAAGATTCGATCTGTGAACGTCTTACATTACCAGATAATCCACGCCGAATCTTGTTCGAAAGAGATTTTTGATTCTCGGGAGGGGATATGCTGCATTATAAGCATTATTTTCTTTAATGTTATTAGCATTAAAGGGTTACTCCACCCCAAAATGAACATTTTGTTATTATTCACTTACCCCCATGTCGTTCCATACCCGTAAAAGCTGACCCTCCCACAGACAGCAATGTAATTAACACGATCAACGTCCAGAAACGTAGCAAGGAGATCGGAAAAATAATCCAAATGACATAAGGGGTTCAAGCATAATTATACGAAGCTACGAGAATAGTTTTCGTACGCAAAGAAAACAAAAAATAACGACTTTATTCAACAATTTGTCGCCATTTTGGAGCGTATCCCTCTGAACGCAAACAGCGTATGCTATTTTGTGTCAGCTGTGCCACGCGGACTTAGACCCTACAGAATCATATCAACTTGTGGAAAATGGGCATCTGATGACCCCTTTAAGAGCTCATGGCCATAAAGTGTATATTGTCTTCTGAGAGAGAAACATATTACTTTAGGATGTGATCATTCCCACTGTAATTAAATTAAAAATGTCCTGGAAAAAGTCCTGGAAGTTCTGGAAAATGATTACTAAAAAAGAGTGGGAACCCAGATATTTAAATGTTCACTTTGAATTTTATGGTTGTATTTAGACAATTAAGGACAAAGTGCATACTTTTTTTTCAATGTCATAATTTTGGCCATTTGCTTTTATTGTGACAGGGCAGTTCAAGCTAAGGCAGGAAAGCAGTAGGAGAGACTTTTATCCATAGTAAGCAAGATTTACTTACAAATGTCATATTTTGGCCATTTTATTATAACAGCAGTAGGAGAGGACAGAGGAATGGGATCAGAAAATGGTCGTCCACAGATCTGGAGTGCTATTTTTAGAGTGCTATATGTAGTCTTTATAAAGACTAGCTCTGACGTACATACTAATTTTGTAGTATGTTATTTAGCACTTTTATCCATAGTGTCCTGAAACATACTCATTACAGGTTCAGTCCTCCTAAAATAACCTGGGGTTAAATGCCTTGGTCAAATCACAATAGTAATGCACTGTAAAAAAAAAATATGTCAGAGATTATTGCAGTATGTTTACAAGAAAATACTGTGTCATGTTTTATTCAACGTGTTACTTGTAATTTCTTTGTGATTGTATGTGAAATTTGCTAGGAATTTCTGAGTGAAAATTGTTTCAAAGTAAAATTGACCCCTTTTTGTTTATTTATTTATTTATTTATTTATTTATTTATTTATTTATTTATTTATTTATTTATTTATTTATTTTTAAGCGTGGCTCAGTGTTCAGTGTTTTAAAATGAATATAACCTAAATATAACCAGTAATTTCTTCACAATTCTGTACAGTTCTGCATTTGCTCTGGCTTGTACTGTAGTGTTCTCCACACTCCGCTTAGCATAACTTATTTACCTGTATTTTGTCATAACACTGATGTTATCTTTTACTGTCAATAGGTACATACTGAACCCACTGAAATAGGTCAGACCCGACAGGAAAGAAGATCAAATCAGAAGTCGGTGGACAAAAAGGTTGTGACCTCTTTTGATGTTCAGCAACATGCAGGAATATTTTGTCTGGTTTCTTTTGGCATGCCCTGCATTGTTCAATACAAAGGTCAGATAACCGACATCATCTCAGTGTGTGATCTGACATGAAACTGTTTTATGAGGGAATATTCCTAGGAGATAAAGAAATAAAGCATGAGAGCTTGCACACAATTCATACCTCGGCTTTCGCAAGGAACAAAATGTCTTTCAGTTCCAGGGAGTCCAGAGTAGCTCTCTGTTGGACAGGATTTCAAAAAATTGGAAAGCATAAGAAGTTTTAAACAGTAATGTATCTCTACCTTACTTTAAATTAACCACCAACCACTACCCTGCCGTTATGAGAAAAGTTCATAAATTAAACATTGGCTTTGATAATATAAAAGAAATAGAAAAAGCTTTAAGCCCATTTGGTTCAAAGCGTGGAAAGAAAGAGAGACCACAGATAAAATGATTTAACATAACCAATAACTTATTGATGGTAAAACAGCTTCAAAGTACCAACATTACTTTGGTTTTTTAGTCATGTAATTCGAATATTAACCATGTACATCTCATGTCAAGTAATCAGCCTCTAAAAGTTGTTTGGTAACATCTGCTGATGATAGCAGTGATCACCCACTTATTTTTAGATCTTAAATTCAGTCCCACATAACAGTGTTATAATTCTGAATTCTGGACTATAAGATTTCAGGGCCGAATCACAGGTCTTATTTTTCCCTGAGAGCTGACATGAATTTGTACTGAATGTTCTGCTCATCCTAGTAAAGTTCAGAAATTGTCAAATGAACAGTGCTTTTCAGATGCAGTGTCAAAGAAGACAACAAAATCTCAAAAAAGTAGTAATTAAATGGTGAACAATTTTGTAGCGTTACTATGCACTGAACCGGCTCCTGCTGTACTGGCATGTTTGCATTTGTCAGTTCCTCAGGCCCAGGTATCAGTCATGAACGGTACTATGCCAAAATCAATACCTGGTCCTTCTCCCCAACCAGTGATTCATATTCCATATGGCTCAACTGTCTGAGACATGGTAAGGAATGAACATTCATTAGAAAAAAAAATGTGCACAAATATATATATATATATTTGTTAATGTAAGATTTGTTGATGTTTTTGAAAGAATCTTTTATGCTCACCAAGACTGCATTTATTACAATTTGAAATACTGTTTATCTATAATATATTAAAAAAACACATATTTTTTTACAGTAGTGCTTGCACTCTAAAAAATGCTGGGTTAAAAACAGCCCAACTTGGGTTATTTGGCAACCCAGCGCTGGGTAAATATTGGAAAGAACACATGCTGGGTTATTTTGACCCTTATAAAAAAACACAGAATTACTAGAGGCAACAACAATAATCAAAAGAAGAACATTTACTATTAAGCAAGAACACATGGACAAAATACAAGACAAACTGCCTTTATATGGGTAAAAACAGCATAGTTTACAGTATTACATACATTTAAACTAATTTAAAAGCATTTTATACATAAAAATGTAATATTTAAAAGTAGAATTTTAATTTTAGTGTATTCAACCATTCTCTGTAATCGCTTTTTACCAAAATAGTGCTAATTCTCATGCCGGTTTGTCACCGAAATCTGATTCGGTGAAGGGCTGCTGTTCGCCGGGTTAACTGCGAACTTCAGATTGCGGCCTCGCATTTCACGCGTAGCTGAAAGATGCCATGACTGACTCCCAAAACCTGCCCATAAACAAATAGTACTGGCATTAGAAAACATATTTTAAGATTAAACTCGGTACAATAACGAATAAAATCCATTTATTTTGTGCAAGGCGAAAGGTGTTTCTATCCTGAGAAACAACCGCTGCTGGCGCAGCTGACATTTTGTCCTTATGTTGTTTTGCGTAAAATAATACAGTTTACAGCACAGTAAAGACTTTTATAAATGAAATTAAATGTATACAGACCTTTGTTTCGTGAAGAATTGCAAATTGGTGGCGCTGAGAACTGCTCAGTGGCTCAACCCTGTGGTTGAGTACAAAAAATAACCCAGTGTTAAAAATGACCCAGCAACTTAGTTACAGAAAAACTACCAGCACCTGGGTGTAAAATATTAAAAATAACCCAATAAAATGACCCAACAAGTTGAAGCCAGCATTTGGGTTAAAAAAAAATAACCCAGCATTTTTTGGAGTGTATAGGTAGATAGTTATATGTCTGTAAATAATATATGTATCTTTTATGTAGAATAAAGCTACAAGTCTTTACAGCATTACAGCCAGAGAATAAAAGAAAATATATAAAATTCCACTTCACTCAGAATTTTTTGCAGGAGAGACACTCTAAAACAGAACGAAAGCTTCCAGTAATTGGGCAGTAAGATTCACATAGGGCGTATATCTGAATAAAAATGTGCTATCCTTTCCCAAAGTCGTCTTTTATAGCATCAGTGAATAAACGTTGCGTGTCTGGAGCGTGTGTTTCTCAGTAACTAATGGTGTTTAATATACCCTCTAAACGTGTGCAATATGTTCCTTGGTCTTTTACTACGCTGTTCAGTTTTATTTACTTGTTTTTAATTTTTTTCATCTCACCCAGGTGCTTGTAAATTTGCTTGTTGACAGAGCACTTGCAGCATAAACTGGTGAGCGGCTTTTTGAACTTCAGAGGCCCCTGAAGGCTCCAGATTGGCTGATTAAGAGGGGATTTATTTCAGATTGCTCTGAATCACACTATTTTTTTTACACAGATTCATGATAACAATTTCTGGAAAATTTCCGTTTAGTAGGCAATAAAACTTGCATGAAATGTAACTTTTAAAAAGAAAAAAACCTGAACACTTGCAACATTTTGCATCATTGGATAAGTAAAAAGGAAAGACTCAAATCTGTGCCTAGCAAAAGTTCTTGCAGAAATATCCGTCTCTTATTATCATTGCTCACTCTGTTCCTCATCTGTTTTTCTTGACATTACTTTTGCTGAAGCAGCTAAGTGGAGAGGAATGCAGTGTGGTCAAATATGACCAGCGTGTGTTTTCTTTACAGAGAAGGTGTTTGTGTGATATGATGCACTGAGACTCCTGTAAATCAAATGTTGCGTGTTTGATTTAGAGTGTGGCTTTGGTTCTCAGTGGGTTCCCCTTAATGGGCCATGATAGATTAACTTATGAGGACAATTTGTAGTCTATTACAAACAGGAAAGAGAGGGACTGCATTGACTGAAAGGGATTCATACAAAGCACAGTTTAGTCTCAATAATCTGACACTGAATGGGTGGTTTCAATACATTTGCTGATTGTGTGTTTCTCCAACAGGGTTTCCAGTTGTGCAGTAAATTACGTAATTTAAATTCCTTGATATAAGTTTCTGTACTACAGTTTAAAGGTTTGGGATTTAATTTTGTAAGAGGTCTCTGAAAGAAAAACAGTACTATTGTGAAATGTTAAAAGAGGAGTTCACTTCCAGAACAAAAATTTACAGATAATGTACTCACCCCCTTGTCATCCAAGATGTTTGTGTCTGTCTTCTTCAGACGTAAAGAAATTATGTTTCTTGAGGAAAACATTCCAGAATTTTTCTCCATATAGTGGACTTCTATGGTGCCCGTGAGTTTGAACTTCCAAAATGCAGTTCAAATGCAACTTCAAAGGGCTCTAAATGATCCCAGCCAAGGAAGACGGGTATGACGGTATTGATCCAGGGTATGTTGAAAAACTGTCATCTCATTTTCTTCTCCAACTTCAAAATGGTCCTACATCGCTGCAAAAGTACCTACCCAGTGTTTACAAAGTGAACATGCTAAGAAGAGCAAATGCCCTTTACAAAAAAAGGTAAAACAGTGTTGTAGGATGATTTTGAAGTTGGAGGAGAAAATGAGATAAGTTTCCTCGGCTGGAAACATTTAGAGCCCTTTGAAGCTGCATTTTGGAAGTTTAAACTCACGGGCACCATAGAAGTCCATGATATGGGGAAAAATTCTGGAATGTTTTCCTCAATAAACATAATTTCTTCATGACTGAAGAAAGTAAGATACAAACATTTTGGATGACAAGGGGGAGAGTAAATTATCTGTAAATTTCTGTTCTGGAAGTGAACTTCTCCTTTAATACAATTTCAAATAACTCTAATTTTGAAATGTATTTGATTCCTGTGATGGCAAAGCTGAATTTTCAGCAGCCATTACTCCAGTCTTCAGTGTCACGAGCTTTAAAAAAAATGATGCCTTTTTGTTATTTATAGCATAGTTAATGAACATCTGATGCTTTTCCCCCTCACAGCACTACACTGTGTCTCCATAATTAAACCAGACGTGTTTCCAGTATCAGTGATTAACCTGTTGAATAGCAGACATGGTGTTTGGAGGCAGCCACTTCCTTAACAAGTCATCGTTTGTGGGTTGAGTGGAAAGTTCTAGTCTAGCCTGTGTTATTCTTGCTCAAGAGGGATGGATAGCTTTTATGGTAAGTGATATTTGGGTCTGTATGAGGGCCTTTGTGTCTTGTTCGGCACAGGTGTACCATCTGTATGCATATACTGTATTAACTGGTTGGTTCCAACTTATATTTTGGAAGAAACGTTTGTTAATGTAGAACCATTGTAAGATCTGGATGTATGCGGCTAGTGGGTTAAAACCTAGAGGCTTTTATTATTTATTGAATTGGATGGATGAATGGATGTCTGTACTTGTACAAGTTCTTCCGTACAACGTCCCACAGAAAATTCTGACAAGTTACTTGATCCTTTCTGCACAACCCCGTTAATTCCGCAGTAACCATTAAAAACGTAAAAAACTGTAACCTTGAGAATAGCTTGGTTTGTTTTGGTTTGTTTTGATCGTTTCTTTTCCGAACAGTCTGCGTCACTGATATGCTTCTCATAGATACTTGGTGTACATCCAGTGTCCATCAGCTCATCATTTTCGAGGTACGTCTAATCAGCAGTACAATAGCGAAAGCATGAATGTAGCAAAGGTTCAGTCCATAATCTGAGCTGGCTTCACAATGAAATGTGGAGAGGTCTTTTTAGGGTGAAATGTATATGATTTTCCGCAACATGCCAGATGGCCACATTGTCTCCATGCAGTGAACTTGAATTCTTTCGGGGTTCACCAAAGTTCACCTGCTCTAGACAACACCATTTATATGAATTGAAAAGGACAAACTGCAGGTTCACAACTTTAGAAGGTAATATCACATATCATGTAGAGCAGCTGGAAGGAGAACCGTGAGAGAAGGTGTCATTTTTCTAAGCTAACTCTACATCTATTTGTCAAAGTGATTTATGGAGAAGTGTAAGGTGTCCAGTCCAAGCATTTGCCGGAATACCAGATTAAATGAATCCAGGAATGCAGTTTAAGCTCAAAATGGAGCAGCGAATAAGAGAAATGGGGAGACAGGCCGAGAAAGAGAGACAGGCTGCGATTCTATTTGTGGATAATTGACCGTAGGGCCAGAGATGGTGCATTTCTGAAGCTCGTAAAATGTAATATATTGTGCTCTGCTCCGTGGTGCGAGGTTATTCAAACAAACCACATGAATGCAAAGTTACATACCGGTAATCCTTCAGTGTTTTACTGGCAGCCTTTACAGAGTTCTCCAAGGTCATCAGCTCTTTCAGAGCAAACGAAAATAAGTGGTTGAGTTACAGGCAGTGAGAAGGGCAGGCCGGTGGGGTCCTGAGACGGGTAGGGGGTGAAAGGGGGAAAGACGGAGGTGAAGACAAGGAGCAGAATGGGGTCACTTTTGAGCATATAGGAAGACGGGAATGAATAGCTGTGGATAGATCTGCTGGATGTNGAAGGGGGGAAAGACGGAGGTGAAGACAAGGAGCAGAATGGGGTCACTTTTGAGCATATAGGAAGACGGGAATGAATAGCTGTGGATAGATCTGCTGGATGTATGGATTTTCCAGGTATTGCTCGAGATGGCTGTGTTTGCTGTGTGCTCAGCATTTTACCAGTCAAAATATGCAGATGAACTGCCTGATAAATCTGTTGCATATTGTTTTAGCCCCACGGAAAAATGTGCCTCCGGAGGTAGGAGCAAAATAATGCTTGTGGATTTTCACTCTGACAGATTTACCTCAGCGGACTAGGGGACAGTTTTGAATGCAGGGAGCGAGCCAGACCCCCCAACCTCCAGGGTCTCCGAACCGAACCCGATATTCCAGGAGACGTTATTATTGTGTGTTTGCCAGCACTTGTCAAACCACCTAATTATATAATTATAATCATGCAAACTTGAAGTTAAACAAACAGTCTACTGGAGCGGGGCTTGAGAAGGCCAGGGAAAACGATTAGAATACATCTGACCGGCTCCCCTGCTGTGCTTCCTCTTTCTTGCTCTTCGTTATTCTCTCTCGATCACTCTCTCCTCAAGTATTCCAACAATGTGACAGTCTGATGGTATTTATATCTCATTCTGCCTCAGATTTTTTTTTCCTCTCTTTCACTGCTCTCCCAGAATATTGTTATGATTGGCGGTGTGGTATGAATCCCGATGCTGTGCAATAACCACCGCGGTGTGTGGTACCGGGAAGTAGACGTGACACGCAGCAGCAGGCTTTTCTTCACGTGGTTCTCCATTTGTCCAGCTTGAGAAGATGCGCAGAGAGGTGACAGTTGCAAATCTTTGGAAAAACAGAAAGGCTTTAGTATTTTTCTGGCAATGTCTGCTCTTTGAAGATGTTTCTGCCAAGTGGAGACTTGCAGAAGAGCCACTGTAAATTTAATGCTGCATTTGAAGATCGTAGTGATTTCAAAATTGTTAGTTCAACATAAAGAATTCAAAGAGTCTGACTACAGCAGTAACTGATAAATGCCAATTCAGTGCTATTTTGTCTAAATGATTGAAACAGTGAAAAAATTAAATCAATTGCTTTAAATGCTACAAGTGAATTCATGCATCACAGCATTGTAATGTATAAATATTCATTTTAAGAATTGCTAAGGGATAGTTCAGCCAAAAATGAAAATTACCCCATGATTTACTCACCCTCAAGCCATCCAAAGTGTATATGACTTTCTTCTTCCAGACAAATACAATCGGAGTTATATTAAAAAATGCCCTCTCTCTTCCAAGCTTTGTAATGGTAGTGAATGGCTGTTGGAATTTTAATGTCCAATAAAGTGCATCCATCCATCATAAAAAGTGATCCACATGGCTCTTTGGGTTAATAAAGGCCTTGTGGCTTGTGTAAGAAAATATCCATATTTAAAACTTTATAAACCATAATCTCTAGCTTCTGCTAACTATCGTATGCGTGTACTTGAGAGAGTGGTGTTCCAACGGATGATGTAGGACGTAGGCGAAATGCGGAAGCACAATGGAGAGAGGAAAAAAAAAAACACTCTGGAACTTACGCTTTGCCTATATCCTTCGTCATCTGCTGGAACGGCACTGGATATTTTTCTTGCACAAATGCATCAGTTTGCTTCAGAAGGCCTTTATTAACCCCTCAGAGCTGTGTGGAGTACTTTTTATGATGGATGGAGGCACTTTATTACACTTCATTAGACAAAATCTTAACAGCCATTCACTGCCATTATATAGCTTGGAAGAGCTAGGACATTTTTATTATAACTCCAATTATATTCGTCTGACAGAAGAAAGTCATATACAGCTAGGATGTCTTAGGGTGAGTAAATCATGGGTGAGTAATTTTCATTTTTGGGTGAACTATCCCTTTAAGTGAGCATTGGATGATGGCAAAGTTAATCAAAATGTACAAAACTCTGAAATATACATTTAGGTGATATATTTAGGTGGTGTTATGTCATTTTCTGTAAACTAGAAGTTTTGGTATTGTAAGATGCACTGTGATTATGGCCATTGATTGTTTATGGACATATTTTTTTGGTTTCTATCATAACTACATTAGAGGTTTATAGAAAAAAAAATTTTACATCATAAATACTGCATTTGTTTATCTGAACAAATTATGTACCTCTCTTTTCCCCTCTATACACAAGCTCTTCCAGCTATCCTGCTTTTGTGGAGAGTACTGCTTTTTCATTCCCTATTTATTGCCATAGAAAAGTGACTTGTGGAGACAAGCAGCTTTGGGGAAATTACAAGTTCTGGGAATCAGTGGTAGATGGACGAATAGCTGGCCGTGCCATACAATCAAGTCTGTGGCCGTCTCTGCGACGACTCCAACACAAATGTGTCTGTCCGGTCGCCGGAGCCTCTACGGCTAATAAAACTAACCTTTCCAGTACATACCAGTCCACCTCACTTTAGAGCAGGCAGCTGCAGAAATCATTCTGGTCTAATTAAACCGCTACTCTCTGAGGACTTCACAAAGGAACAAGGCAAGTGGATCCAGCTCGAGACTGGCCGTTTCCAAAGGAAAGAAAACGAGAGGGGAAAGGGTGAAGAGGGTTTAACCACATGAGCCCCCAGACAAGTACAGGTGGAAGCACCACCACTGAAACCTGGAAAAAGTCAAGATTATTTAGAGGGGCGATGACAGGAGACTGGCGTAATGGCGAGAAATGAGCTCTACAGCAAATAAGGTTAAGATGTGGTGCAAAGGCTCTTAGCTCATGAACGCCGACGGCACAGATAAATGTGTGTTTGTGTGTCCATTTGTTTGTTATTGGCCAGACATGAAGCAGGAAAGCTTCCAATGTCTTGCTGCTTCTATCCAATTATGAAATGGAGGGAAATGAAGGTTAATTAAACTAAAAGGCTTAAACTGTGTGGGACTGAAACTATGTACCACAGGCTGAGTTTCTTCGCCTCTATTCAAGTCATTAAGCTCATTTCCTTGGGCCTACTGGAATCATATGATGACTGGAGCGCAATGCAAAACTGGCCACTTACCAGTCCAGCTGTGCAGGGTATACAAGTGAGTGTGCTTAGAGATCAAAAGATACACTACCGTTTAAAATTTTGTGGTCAGTAAAGATTTTAAATACAGGTGTTTAGCATGAATGCATTAAATTGATCAAAAGTGACAGTAAAGACATCCATAATGTTTTAAAAGGTTTCCATTGCAAATTGACCTTTCTATTCATTAAAGAATTTTGGGAAAACATCAGGTATCATGGTTCCACAAACAACTAGGCAGCACAGCCAAGACTATTTCACAATCAATTCATGCAGATTTTAAAAGGTAGCTAATTTGTACGATTTGTCTAGACCAGGGGTGTTCAACCCTTTTCCTGGAGATCTACCTTCCTGCAGACTTCAGCTCAAACACACCTGAACCAACTAATTAGGATCTGAAGGAGCACTTGATAATTACAAACAGGTGTGTTTGATTAAGGTTGGAACTAAACTCTGCAGGAAGGTAGTTCTCCAGGAACAGGGTTGGGCACCCCTGGTCTAGACCCTAGTGACGGGTAGGTTTAGTGGTAGTGTTAGAGGTCGGTAATTCGAATGGGGGAACTTGTAAAATATGTAAGATTTAACAGAAATCACACAAATTCGGACGAGTGAGGTCATATGAATTCATACGAATTAGCCACCTCGTCCAAATTGCCATGAGATCGAGTTGGCACAACTGTTTACAACATTAATAATAAGAATTGTTTTTTAAGCACCAAGTCAACATATCAGGATGATTTCTGTAGATATTGTGACACTGAACACAAAAATAATGGCTGCTGAAAATTCACAGGAATTGGTTAACTTTGTTATTAGACATTTGTGTTGTCAACATCATTGACTGGGCGAGCACAGTACATAACCCGATTAAATAACGGCTTGCATATCAGTTGGGATCATATACTCCTGATCCTGCCATTCAGTTAAAGGGGTCCTATTATGCTCTTTTACAAAGTCTTGATTTTGTTTTGGGAGTGTACTAGAACATGCTCTCATGCTTTCAATGTTCGAAAAACACATTATTTTTCCACATAATTTACATTATTACATACTTTCTACCCTGCCTGGCACAAATGGCTCGATTAGTTCCAGGTTTGATGAAGGCCCTCCTTCTGAAAAACGAAATGTGTTGTGATTGGTTAGCTGTCCTAGTGCGTTCTGATTGGCAGCTTAGGCGGTGTTTCAGTACTGCCACGCCCCTTGTCAAAGCAGTTAGCGCAAGCTAGATTAATAGTGAATCTTACGTTTCAAGTATGGATATTTTTCTTACAAAAACGCATGGATTCGCTGCAGGAGACCCCCGGGAGCCATGTGAGGCACTTTTCTATTATGGATGGATGCACTTTATTAGACTTTCTTAGACTCCGATTGCATTCGTCTGAAAGAAGGAAGTCATATACACCTAGGATGCATGGAGGGTGAGTAAATAATACGCTACAGTAGTGTTGAGTCCCATCCTCAGCCTGTGAGATCGCCGATACATGATATTATCATGCTAATCTATTTAATTCTTTTACATACTTCGTTTCATTGTCCAAAACCAGCCCCAGCATAAGGCTAAAAGCAGCCTAACATTATCAAAAAACATCATCACTAAGTAGCCTAGCCTATTCTAGTGCAAGTTTATACATTTTATAAAACACTCACGCGAGTATAAGTGAATCTATCTACACTGTATGATGAATAAATATCTTACCACGTTACGGCTCCGACGTCGCATCACTGATCTGAAGTTGCCACTGTAGTCAATCCTTGTGTTTATGCCCAAAGATACACACCACACACTGACTAAAATTCAAAAAGTTAAAAAGCACCCCTTCAACATTATCAAAGAACATCATCACTGATTAGCCTAGCCTAGTCTAGTGCAAGTTTATGCATTTTGAAAAACACTTGTGTAGTGAAGCCATCTACACTGTATGATGAATAAATCTCTTTCCACACTGCACACATCTGTGGCGCGTTACAGCTCTGACGTTGCCACCAGAGCTGATCGCCACTCTAGTCAATGCTTGTGTTTATACAAGCCATGCCTCTGCATGTGTTTTGAGCCCTTATACTGCACACATCTGCAGCGCGTTATGGCTCCGACGCGGCCACCGGAGCTGATCGCGGCCACTCATGATAAGCACTCATTGTCACAGTTGTAAACATGACAGCTCTCTTCTTCTATGAGAGGGTTTGGCGTCACTGCATCTTTGTTTCCAGGTTGAATGTTAAAGAACGTAACACACACGTCTCCCGGAAATACTGTATATTTCGACCAATCCAATGACGGCTTCAAAACTCCTTAAGTGTTTCCAATTTTGTGTGCCATATGCATCAGACGTTCAGCCAGCGGTCCATGGGTGTGACGTCTGAGGCTGAGACTATTACCCATCTGACTTTCATTGTATGAACAAAAATGGTCCTTCAGAACATTCAGAAACATTCTCTAAAATATCTTCTTTTGTATACCAGTGGAAAAAAGTAAGTCATACAAGTTTAAAACAACATTAGAGTGAGTACATGTTGACAGACTTTTCATTGTTGGGTGAAATATGTTAAAGAATTCCATAACCCAGGGTTAAATGTCCCCTTTCAAAATTCCAAGTGTGAGAAATGGGTTAAAAATGGGATTTGTAAAAGACGATAACCCATGGTTAGATTCAGTGTGAAAAGGCTAATAAAGAACTGTAAACTTCATCCCTCACCCTGCACTGTTTTGTCAGACTGTCTTCTGCTGAGGTAGACAGAGCGTCTATTCTGCACGAGAAGAGACAACATAATAACAGAGCGCAGAGAAAGAAAGAGCGAGACGGAGTGAGGGAGGAAAACGTACAAGACAATTATTCAAGAGCAAAGTTGTCCCTGTGGAACCTTCTCTGCTTGTATGAAGTTTCACTTCCCATCTGTCCCGCCCTCTCAGTCTGAGATCCAGCTCCAGTTCTTTCCTCTGCAGAGAGAACCTCACACACATATACAAACACAGAGACACACATACGCGCCCTCAAGAAAAAGGATGCTCTGTTTAGATTTATGCGCCCTGGCTACTGGTTTTCTCATCATCAGCTGTAGGATGATCAGGGAGGCGAGGTCTGAAGTAATCTCACAGCACACTTGCTCTTCATTGAGTCGAAAGGATGGCAGGAGCGCTTGCCAGAGGAGCCTCAGGAACGACAGACGCGTCCATCCATCAATCGCTACCGACGAATGTCCAAGAAAAGCAAGACTGAGTGTCTGGACGGGCCCTGGAAGATGAAGATTGAGAAAGAAGGGAAGATGAAAAAAGTGATGGCAGACATGCAAATTAAAGCATTAGAAGATGATGAACTGGTTATATTAGAACTCAATATATTATAGAATTAAAAGTGTTACAAAATAATAAGCTTGTTTTAATGTTATACCATTATTTTCCCCAACGCTCCGTCTTGAATAAAAAATCTGTCATCATTTGCTCACAATCATGTTGTTCCAAACTGGAATTTATTTTTTTTTTTTTTCAAAATCACTAAACTTTTTTTTTTTTTTTTTTTTTTTTGGTCTGTACAATGAAATTCTGGAACTCATTGACTTTCATTGTCTTGAACCAAGTATTCATCAAAGTAGCATCTTCAGTGTTCTGCAGATAAAAGAAAGTCATACAGATTTGAAAGACAATTAAAGAAGTATTTTTGGGGGTGAACTGTCCATTTAATACTCTCTTACAACACACAGCTTTGAACACAGTAATTGCAGTTTAGATTTCCTTAGAAGAACCTTCGAAGTCCAGCTCCAAACTAGCCCAGCTGCCATTCCAAACATTCTTTTTAACAAAACTAATAACAAACGTCCTCTTTCCCGTAAGCTGTGTAGACAGTTCAAACACAAAAGCACACACATGCTTCGGCCAATAACTTTCACTCTGTTCTCTTCTGCTGCTATAAATTGTTGTATTTTTTGGTTGTATTTTTTTCTTTCTGTCTTTTTTAAATTACTGGTCAAGCCAGTCTTTGGCAGTATGTTGTTCTGACAGTAGGGAGCTAAATACAGTATGGCTCTGTTGTTGTTAAGAGCAGTTAGCCTGTGGTTTAACTTTTGACAGTCACTTTTCATTCTAGACAGCTTAGCAGAATATCCAAACACTTCAAAAAATTATTTCTCCATTTCAGCTAATACAGTTTTTGGATGACCTTTTTTTAAAAAAAAAAAAAAAAAAAAAACTGTAAAAGCGTTTCTGATTGATGGCGTAAAGGATTAGTTCACTTCCAAAATAACAATTTCTGAGAATTTATGCACCTCTGTGTCATCCAAGATGTTCATGTCTTTTGTCTCATTTTCTCCTTCAACTTCCAATTCACCCGTAATCGTTGTTTTACCTACTTTTGTAGAGGGCGTTTGACTTTCTTTGCACGTTTACTTTGTAAACATTGGGGTCGGTACTTCCGCCTATGTCATTTTTTTTTTCTTTAAATAACTGAGCGTTTCGCTATATGAGACCCTTATTCCTCAGCTGGGATCATGTAGAGCCCATTGAAACTGCAATTTGGATCTTTAACCCATTGATCCCATTGAAGACCACTATATGGAGAAAAATCCTGGAATGTTTTGCTCAAAAACTTAAATTTCTTTTTGAATGAGGAAAGAAAGACATGAACATCTTGGATGATCTAAACTGTAAAAACAGTTGAGTCAACTTAAAATAATTTGTTACCCGGCTGCTTTAAATTTTTAAGTTCAGTCAACTCAAAAAAAGTTTATTCAACTTGAAATGTTAAGTTGTACTAAGTGACAACTTACATATTTCAGTTGATTTAACTTAAAATTTAAGGCAGCTGGGTTACTTACCCAGCTTTTAAGTTTAACAAACACAAATATCTAAGTTGTCACTTAGTACAACTTAACATTTCAAGTTGACTAAACTTATTTGAGTTGACTGAACTTAATTTTAAGGCAGCAGGGTAACATTATTTTAAGTTGACTCAACAAATTGTGTTTTTTGTTTTTTTACAGTGTACAAATTTTTATTGCAGAAGTGAACCAATCCTTTAAATATGGACCACCGATCCTCTGACTTTTTTTTTATCTGCTAGGATTATCTACGGCAGGTATGACATCTCTTATTTCAGTCATATCAGGAAGTTAGGTCGTTTTACACTTGATATTACCTCACTTTCCTGTCAGAAAACTCTCAGTCAGATGTTAAAATGAACATCAAGGAAACAGTGAGAATGGGATTTTATAACATGTTTAATGGAGGAACTTCAAAGACCAAAGTAAGTATCCTGGAGTTATAATTGGCATAGTTAAAAGTGAAAGCTGCAAGAGAACTAATATTCAGAACATCCTAAAACTGAAAGCCCAATTCTACTCAGCCTATTTAGTCTGTGTAAATTCTGTTCACGACTCTTTAAAGCCAGTGTGCTGTTTTATAAGTTCATTCTTGACCTCGGTGAATGCAATCAAAGTAGATATTAAAAACTCTTGTTAAATTACAACATTTTTCTCACCAAATATACAAATACAGTCAGTTGAACTTGACAAAGAATGAGGCACTGAAATGCAAACTAGAAAATAACCAAAACAGCGTGTGGTGAAGACATAAGGCAGCTAACCTTGTACTATATTGTGATTTAATGACTTCCAAAGGGATTTGGTTGTTTGTAAGCTGGACTGATTGATAACCTTGAACAACTAAAGTTTTGGCCAAATGGATACTCTATACAGAAAGAAAATGAGCCTCGCACTTCTTCTGACCATTTATTTTCAGATAGTCTTAAGTATATCCATCCATCCTTTTGAAAAGACATGTTTAACACTAAAACTAAATGGCCAGTATCGCCATATAAGTCAATGAGTTTAACATTTACAAAATCAAATGTAATTTTTTTTAACCTGATGTGGTCAAGGACAAGGAGTATTACAAGGAGTATTACAAGAGCACAATGTTATATGTATGTATATGTGTGGGTGTTTATATTAAACGAATATACTCGTACAATAAAACAACGCCACTTGTTTTATATAACAAACCTCTGCTCTGTGATTGTTCAGCATTATAAATATGAAGATATTAAGATATTCTAAACATTAACAAAATGATTCATGAAAGCAGTTTACAAATAAATTTTACTTGACCTTTGATGAGATTAAATGTATATTCCTGCGTTTTACTGAAATATAACACTTTTTTTTTGTGGATAGAAATATGCATAAAACCAAAATGTCAAACAAAATGTACTTTTGGAAACTTTTGTCTTCACAGACTGTACTTCTCATATTCATTTGATTCTTTGTTTGCATGACTGGCAGGACATGATGTGCATATTTTAGAAATTTGGGAAACACAACAGTTCTTTTAAACTGCATTTAGCCCAGGTTAAATATTCTGTAACAGTTCTCTTTTATACTGTCTTTACCCATTAAACATGAAGTGTAAAAAGGGGAGAATGTACTAAAAATGGGTAAAACTGATACTTTTTTTTTACTTTTTCCAAACAAACAAGTTTAAGCTGTCAAACCGGTTTTCATGTTTAGGAATAGAATATTACAAAGCAGTTTTAAAGAGAATAACTTTGTTTTTGGTCCATCTATAAAAAGATCTCTCACCTTGCACAGGGAATTCAAGTACCTGTCATGATTTTATAGGATTAGCTTGACCTAACCTGAGGTAACCTTGGTGTTTTTTATTTAGGATGTTACATCCCCCGTTTTACAGAGAAGGCTTAAGCCTAGTCCTAGACTAAAATGCAAGTCTGAGCCGTTTCAACTGAAAGAAACTTGCGCTGACTGTGCCTTTGTTATCAGTGTCTTTGTTTTGTCTCAAGATGTGATGTTTTTTTTCTAAAGCACGTGTATAAAAATTACTTAAATGTCCTAATTGAGCTATGGCCTAATCCTGGCTTAGGCTAAGCCCTGTCTGTGAAACCGGGCCATAGTGTGATGTCTCTCAAAGAATGTACATAAATGTGTTTTATGTGGACAGCAAGCGTGATGGTTGATTTAGATAGCTTGTTTGATTGTTTAATATTACATAATTGTCCGCTGTGAAGCACTGGTGAAAAAGTAATATTTCATATGCATTGTTATCTTCATCTAGAGGAAGTCTGGCAGCCTCTGACAGCTTCAAGTCCAGAATTAGTATTATCTGCCTGGAAGCAGGGTGAAAGTTTGGCTAAAAGCAAGCGTCCATGTTGCCTGTAAGACATGCATTATCCCTGCAATGCTTCAGAATCACACAGGCCCAACAGTAGCCCTTCTTTCGCTAACTCATTTTGTGTTCTATGCAGCAGAGCGGAGCAATTTCCTGCCTGCTAAACTTTTCCTCCATCCTCGCTTTGGCTCGGTCTCGCCCGGAGATGTGGAGTAAGGGTCACTCGCTGCGAGACTCCTGTTTGCCTTGGAGTCCCTGGGAGCGGTGAGCTGAATATTCAACCTTGTCTTCTAGGGGGAATGAATGAAAATACTGAAACAAAGACTAAATCAACAGTTGCTCTACTTATTCTCTCAGTGGTACAATGAAACACATTATGTTTTTCGTTTTCCCTCTCCCTCCTCTCCACTTTAGCGCATAGCATCTAGCGCTCCGTTGTCTCCTGCCGTCGTCGGACCCATTGTTATGATTAAGATTCTTTTCTCGCGGTGAACCCAGAGCGCCGTGTGATTCTTGGATGCCACGCTGCCAAGAGGAACAAGAAATAAATCTCAGGTCGGGTTTATTTTGTCTGCCGCCTGCGGCAAAAGAAAACATAATGCCTAATAAAAGACTTCCTTCTAGGGGGAGCCTTTGCAAATTTGCAGGTTATGACATATATTTTTACGAGGGAAGGAGGCCAGGAGATTGTGGAGAAGCACGAGGTGATTTGGGGGGCAGGGCAGGGATAGTGTAGAATGGTTCGTCTGTCGATGCATTTTAGGTTTTAATGTACTTTAAATCAAGTGCAAGTGAAATATAAGCCTGTTGTTATTTCATTTTTTGCTTTCCAGCACTTTCGATATCAAAAATAAAGGGTGAGCATGATGCACCCTGGGCGGTCTTGATTCAAAAAAAGCAGGACTTTACAACCTGACAAGCAGACTTGGAACAATCCTAGCCATTTATCAGCAGAGCTGAGGTGAGTCCGCCATCTCAGGTCCAAAAACAGTATTCCTGTGATATCCCTCCTTGAGAGTTCACACTTTTGAAAAAGGGCAATGAACCAAATGCTGCAGAAATGTTTAAACATGATATTTTAAACATTTATTATACACTCAGGTCTTTAAATTTGATACCCCTTCTCCAAATTCCAACAAATGACAAGGCTCAGTTCAAAAATGGTGCAAATTTTATAAGCCATTTCAATGTCGGGCCACCCATGTATTCACCGAGAGTCTATTCAAGGCTTCAATCACATATAACGCATCATCACAAAACGAGGGAACATTTTTGTTTTACATGTCCCTGGGTTGCTATGAACAGAAACACATCTTTCCAACAACCTGGTGGTTTTGTGTCCATGGCTGCCGAAATACAGAATTTTTTTTTCTTGAACATTTAATTACTGCTGTATGAAAAATGATTGTCGGCCAATATTTGATTTTTGACTGCATGCTCATTTCTTCTGTTACACGGCAGCAAAATGTAATCCAAATATAAAAACACTCACTTTAGAATTGTATTTTATACATTTATACAAGTTTTAATTTTAGAAAATATTATAGGGTACAACGGAGCAAAAGGCGCCTTTGATATTATTGTCCTCTAAATCACTAGATGGCACAAAAAAAAAAACGTTGCGTAGCACTTTCTAAAGCATTCGCTTTTTAAGATACACGTGAAAATTTGTCTGATCCTTGACGCGATCGTGGGCTGCAGCGCAAAGTTGGTTCTGTGCTCTACTTGATCTAATATTTGATGTTTTTTTAAATGTTGTAGATTTAAGTAGCAAATGAGAATCGCTAAAATGGATGCATATATTTTGAGACAAATGTGTTCTTAATGATTTTGTTTAAGATAATTAAAGCAACAGTTTTTAAATAACGAAAGAATATGTAAAAGTATAGTATTTGGGCAAAAAGGCACAATAATTAACTTGATAATAGATGGCTGACTTTTCCATTTGTTGATGACATGGTTAGATTCAGATGGTAAATATCATATCTTATGTTGGGTGTCCATCTTAAAGATAATTACCATAATGAAACCATCATATTTAATCATATCATATAATAAAATATCATTTGTTGTAAATACTGTACATCTATATGTGACCCTGGACCACAAAACCAGTCTTAAGTCGCTGGGGTTTATTTGTAGCAATAGCCCAAAATACATTGTGTGGGTCAAAATTATTGATTTTTTTTTTTTTTTTTATGGCAAAAACCATTAAGAAATGAAGTAAAGATCATGTTCCGTAAAGATATTTGGTAAAATTACTGTCATTTATTTACTGTAAATGTATGAAAACCTAATTTTTGATTAGTCATATACGTTGTTAAAAACATTATTTAAAAAACTTTAAAAGCAATTTTCTCAATATTTTGATTTTTTTGCACCCCCAGATTCCTGATTTTTAAATAGTTGTATCTCGGCCAAATATTGCTGTTCTATTGACCATACATCAATAGAAAGCTTATTTATTCAGCTTTCATGTGATGTATACATCTTAATTTTAAAAAAAATGTCCCTTATGACTGGTTTTGTGATCCAGGGTCACATATTAAGTGCTGCAATGCTTTCAGGATCTTTACTTTTTAAAATAATTTTGTTTCGGTATTTTAAAATATTTTTTTTATATGAACATATTTTAATGACAGTACATTTATTGAACAAAAATTAATTATTTTATTTATCAAAATAACCAGAAATTTGCTAAAGTGATTGTTGTGAACAAGCATTAACTTAGAAATCATTATTAAAAAACATTATTTTAGCTAAATTATTTGTATCAATACTGTGAGCCTTTTACCCCGTGTGTGGGGTAAAAGGCCCCCCTTGACACCTCATACATTTATAAGATTTTTAAACAAAATAAACGATTTGTATGATTTATTTTCACACAAAATCTGTTGCTCCATAAATGTTCATTACAAACATATATTGTTTCTGCACTCATACACTGGGCACAGTGAAAAGCACTGTCTTAAGGTGTGCCTTTAGCCCCGTTGTACCCTAATGAGCAAATTTCTGAATGAAAATCCCTTTTTCATAATGTTGTGATACCTAAATTCACTTATAGTATTAAAATGATTGATTTCAGTTTTAACGTCTTTATTTATTTCTTCGATTCAGTTCAATTCAATGAATAGTTTATATGGTGCATGTTTTTAGCAAAATTCTCCTCTCTAGAGTTCGTTTTTCTAGCTGACTAATGAGTTTATGGTCACCGAATATGTGACATTGTTTACAAGCTGTTATATTGACGTCTTTCCGCGGTTGAAACACTGATTGAGCGATTACATGAGACAAGATACGGATTTCGGTAAGTTGTGCTCTTTCTTTTAACATCCCTTTGGATGTTCATTCATGTTTTTTGTGCTGAACCTGCTATTTAACACAGAGGAGATGATCACTTCACATGCTCTTCAGCTTGGCTTTTCTTAAAGGGATCATCGGATGCTAAGTTCACTTTTACATGTTGTTTGAACATTAATGTGTGTTGGCAGTGTATGTACAAATCTACCCTATAATGATAAAAAATCCATGCAGTGGTTTTTAATTAATCTGTAAAAATAATATCCCCTTTTTCAAATCGAGCCATTCTCAGATGCGTGTCATTGTGGTGTCACACCGACAGAGGCCGCTCCCACTATAGATGATTGACATGAGCATTTTACCTCAGATCAGCTGTAACAGTCCCACCTCCATGTTTTGATGCCGGAGCAGGGATGTAAGTTAGACAAGAATTGAGCGATTGAGGTGTTGTGTTGC
>JAHKKF010530221.1:29248-39375 GCA_019740295.1 Labeo calbasu
AGCAGGGATGTAAGTTAGACAAGAATTGAGCGATTGAGGTGTTGTGTTGCTGGATGTAATAATGAACATAGTGGTCGTCATTTACTCCCAACATCTGAACTGCTGAAGATGCAGTGGATTACGTTTGTTTGTGAAGAGGATGCGCCTCTCGATCTACACATATTCGTCTATGTATGCGCTACAGTGTTCCGTTCATCAACTGAAAACAGGCTAGACTAATCAATTCTTGGGATTTAAGAATCAATATCGTTCAGTAAAAATGAGAATCGATTAAAATCAAGATATAATTTTTTTTTCCCCCCAGACCTATCAAAAATACTGCAATTATCGGCATCTCGGCAGGAAAAATTACTATCAATGCAACCCTACAGAGAGATCTTTTACTATTCTTAGTCACAATGGTCATAACATCTCTTTTAGAATGATAAAGCAGCTAGGATTAAATCATGATAGTCTTTATTTGGAGCTTCACCAGTAGATCTCCATCCAAGTGCTTTTTCTACGCTGCAGACATGCAGTAAGCCTCTTGTCTTTTTTAACTGTCTTACCCCTACTGCCTGCGTAGTCCATTAGCCGATAGTTACCCTCTGCTCCCCCAGCCCCCAGAAAAATAATAAAAAAAAAACCTTTGCTGTCCACATAGTGGAAACTCTTTGGTTCTGCAAACTCCAGTATGTTCCCTGTGCTATGGTTTTGCTCAGTGGAGAAAAAGACGCCTGGATAGGCTTGAAAGCAAAGGGCACTGTTTAAAATAAACATCTAAAATAATCATTTTAATCGCCAAGGGTTTAGGAAGGAATTTATAATGACATTAAGAAAGAAGGGCTTCCAGAGCTTGTGTTTATGTAGAGTCCCTCAAGTTGGTGGCATTTGTGTGTGTGTGTGTGTGCATGATGACTGTATAGCTTGCATACTCCTCATTTATTTGCTGTTAAGGCCTTTCAGCTACTTTCACTAGAGCCAGATGCTGTACATTTTTATTGATAGACAAAAATATTTCCTTTCTATAAATATTTTTAATGATGCTTGGTAGGCATACGTTGTGTCATTACTGTGCAAGAAACCAACTGTGTCACTTCCTGAAGAGAATTAATATTTATTACGACCAAAATGTGTGCTTATTATGTGCGTTATTATAACCACAATGCATAATAAATAATATGTTCGTAAACTGTTTTCTTAGGCGTAGACGGCATAGATCTGAAGCAACATTAGACTAGTGGGCTTTTGCACTTGAAAAAGGCTTCAGCACTGTCTTTCCTCAAAATGCTATGTGAATGTGCTAATCATGACAGGTCAGTTCCATTAGTATTCACTTGGAGGTGACAGACATATTCATAACAGCACTCGTATTGTTTCATTTTTGCTTTGTGTATAAAATTCAGGAGTCAACAAAGGAAATTGAATGGGGAGAATTCCAGGCCAAAAGTCTGCAGACGAGTCCTGCTCCTGGCCATGTGTTTAGCATTAAGGAGACGTCTCAGGACAGCATTTTCTTCTTGCATCTCTCTACTGTCACTCACCTACACTCCAAATAGGCCATAGGAGACAAGAATGCTGATGAAGAGCCCAACTGATAACATCATCATCATTGTCTTCATTTTATGTCCTCCTTTGTCCATGCCTTGTTGAGGGAAAAAAAAAAAAAAAACATTGTTAAAAGCACAGTGAGGAGAGAAAAAAGGTGAGGAAAATTTTTTAAAAGTCTGAACGAGGAACAGTGGTGACGAGACTCATAAAAAAGTCATTTTGAATGGGAACGGGGAGTCTTTTGGTGTTTTGATGGATGCTGTAATAGAATATTTTTAAGGCCTGTCATATTTGATAAAATCAAAGTGTTTAATTGCCGTAGTGATGTCGTAGTCAGGACATTTAACATTTCCGATGGATGTCAGTGCATATTAATTTGATCCACTAGTGAACCTTAATACCATACTTAACAATGATTCTAAGAGGGGTTTCCAAACTTTACCCACCTAGAGGGGTAAAATTCCAGTAAAGGGGTACAGTCATTCACTCTTTCTTTCTTTCTTTTATTCATTAATGCTCCTTGGTGGCAAAAATAACTTAATTAATTCAGACAAATTCAACTCTGGGGTCTTTTCAGCAATTTACTAATTTTTGAAGTGAATCAGAATAGGTGTTATTTTGAAATGCAGTGCAAAATCAGTGCTGTCATCTGACTGTGATCAAATTGCGTTGTGTCGTGAGAAATTTGTAAATGTAATAAACTGCGGCTTCAAACGATCCCAAATGCGGTTGTAAACGATCCCAGCTGAGGAAGAAGGGTCTTATCTAGCGAAACGATCGGTTATTTTCATAAAAATAATACAGTTTATATACTTTTTAATCTTAAACGCTTGTCTTGTCTTGCTCTGCCTGAACTCTGTGTATTCTGGCTCAAGACAGTTAGGGTATGTCGAAAAACTCCAATCGTATTTTCTCCCTCAACGATTTTCCTTTGTTGACTCCTGGGTCGATTTTGAAGTTGAGGGAGAACATGAGATTTTTGGGTTCGCATTTGGGATCGTTTGAAGCCGGATTTAAACTACATTTTGGAAGTTCAAACTCGGGGCACCATAGAAGTCCACTATATGGAGAAAAATGCTGAAATGTTTTCCTCAAAAAACATAATTTCTTAATGACTGAAGAAAGTCACACATTTCTATTGTAAAATTTCTTTACAAAACAAGAATGACACTGTTTACTGTTTGAATTCGCTACAGCATATGATACATAATATATGTTTACATTACAGAACAAAGTTATTTCTGAGTTTCCCGTTTTTATGTTTTTTTTTTGTTTTTTTTTAGAATATGGTATTACTTTAGAAGTGTAGCAAATTGCTATCTTACTAAGTTTTGTATTGTGTTAGGTTTTGAATTTAAGTTTGACTGTTTTGAGTATGTGAAAGTTGGCGATGTTTGTGTCTGAATGAGAAAATAATTAGTGTAATTTAAAATATGTAGTCGTTGAATCCTTTTTTGCCAAAGCAAAGATAAATGATCCACAGTTTAGTCCACATAGACTGCTGTTGTGCACACTGTGTGAAGAATTTCGAAAAAGTGATCCAAGTGTTGAGAAATGTGTACTAGCAGTTGTAAAGAACTGTAATTTATTGCTTCATTAGGACAGCAAGTCCTCATCCAATCGTGTAACATTTGTCCCACAATAAGTGTCGATTTCACAAACTCGTGGAAAACTCCAGATCTTTGGGTATTTAACTTTAATTTTTCTGTGTGTTTGTAATGGCTTTCGCAGACGTCCAGGACTACCATTATGGGCAGATGGAAAACCACATTTACTTAGTTGTAGCTGGCGTTCCTTGGGCCTTTGAACACTGGTCAGGATGCAGAGGGAGTACTCTACCCCTCATCATGACAAACAGATTCGGGGGATTCTCAGTCACGGACCATGTGATCCCAAGTCTGCATAAGGAAAAAGCAGAAGAAAGATGAAATGAGTGAATTTGAAACGAGGAATGCCTTGGCAAAAATAAAGAAGTCAGGGCATTTTAAATCGCTGTCAGCACCTGACAGTTGGTTGGATCTACCGCAAACGCAGGCTCTGGGGAACAGCTTAGTCAGGCTTGTGAAATAGTTCCGAGAGAAGGAATGGAAGAAAGAATGGCACAGTCACGGTTATTTCAAGAATTCAAATCTGAGGCAGAGAAAGCGGCTCCAAGCCCACACCGCAGGGTGACGAATTTGAGAAGCTCTAATCACAGTCAAAGAGACACGGAGGGTCTGCATTCCCAGCGGTCTGTCTCCAAAGCGGTGACCCCAAGAACTTCGCTCTTTGGTCATGAGAGGCAACGTTTGGCTGAGTCAGGTAAATCGAATCCATCTTTAGACAAGTGTGAGCCGTGCCGGAGAACTCTGGCTCGCTTTCCTCGTAGCATCCCCGTGTTCGTAATTACCGCTGGAGGTGGTTTCGAGTCGGATGCCAGAACTGAAGGTTTGGTGCTGAGGGGGAAAAAAAAGCTTTGATAATTGCATATTTATTTACAAAGCACTCAATAAAGAACTAAAATATAACAAAATGACACCATGGCAGTGGTTTCATCATATTTTACTGGCAGCACATGAAGCCGATTGTATCATTTTCACATGGCAGAGATGCAGGCCCACATTATACTAATCGAGACTGACCACCTACTGACAGAAGAGGCAGCCACATTGGCTGGAACAGAAGAACTGAGAGAGAAATTGTCCAATTCCAGTCAACCCCTCAGCATTTTGGATCAGGCATTGCCTCTGTTTATTTAAATTTCAAGTCAAATACATCTGTTTCAGAAATCATATTATCTTAGAGTAAGGTTTCCAAATCACTATCGCTTACACGAGGTTATCCAACAATTTTGGCATCCTTAAATAGTAACAGTACACCCCAAAACAAAAGGAATATCTCATGAATGTCTGCGACTGTGTGCACTCTACCGAAATCTTTCTTGGCAGGACTGAAAAGCAAATGTTTTCTTCCTGAGACCCCAAAAATGTCTAGACTGGCAGAAAGTTGATGTTACGAGTACAGAACTGGGACTGAAAGAGGTTTTGCTGATTTAGTGCATGAAGGTCTTTTGCTTCTCTGATAGGTTTGCTTATGAGGAAACACCTTGAACTGCAAAGGCTGTGCATATCCTACGGTACGTCACCTGTGATCCATATACATGCACAGATTAAAGGGGTCATTTAATGGAAAACTAATGACTTTCTACTGTGGATACAATCAAAGTAAATGAAGCTTCATGTTGTTATGAACCTCTCTAACTTAAAAGAGCTTAAAAGCTGCTTGCATTTGCTCAATCTTGTATTGCTGCATGACCAGTAACATTGACAGCTCTCAGCACAGTCAAACATTTTTTTCTCAGGGTAAGACTACAGCCTTTGACATTTGTTTGAGATCTTTCAGAGGTTTTTTAGAGCGAAGCATGACTTGCGGTAGTTGTTTAATTGTTGTTGTCTCCTGGCTCCTCTGACTTGGCTCTGTAGGAGAAAGATCTGTTATGGTGTTCACTTCCCGGCAGAGGGGTGAGCCCGCAGAAAGAGTCGGCAGCTTGTCATCCAGACTCTGGTTACACTGTAAAGTGATTCATTAGTCTGTCTAACTCTGTCTAACCCCAGGGCTGTTGGGTACTCAGAGAAGACCAAGGACGGACTAAATCAAGTCTCGCACGTATGCTCTCTATTTCAGTCTCATTTGTGATCAGAGGCTGACTAATCGTTTTCCTCTTAACCATAATCCTCCTTTTCTTGCAGGTGTGGTTTTACAGTCACAGTCTGGCATTAGCATGATAGCGCTTGTGGTCAAATATTCTATGCGAGCTAAAATCAAATAATGTTAATGAATTTCATCTGAATATATGTACTACAGTTTCTGTTCAAGGGTGAGTAAGATTTTTTTTTTTTTTTTTTTTGAAGGATTGTTCTTTTATTCAGCAAAGATGCATTAAATTAATCAAAACTGACAGTAAAGGCTTTAAGGTTGATTTCCATTTCAAACAAATGAATGTTCTTTTGAAAATCCTGTAAACAATGTAAACGTACAAGAAGAAGAAAAAAAATGTTTCTTGAGCCCAAATCAGCATATTAGAATGATTTCTGAAGGATCATGTGACATTGAAGACTGGAGGAATAGCTGCTAAAAAAATAAGCTTTGCCATTAAAGAAATACGTTGCATTTTAAAAAATATTAAAATAGAAAAAAGTTATTTTAAATGGTAAACATAAAAGACACACTGGAGAAATTTAGCATTTCATCGCTTGCTTACCAGTGGATCATCTACAGTGAATGGGTGCCGTCAGAAAGCTAATAAAAATAACAAGTAATCCACATAACTCCAGCCCATCGGTTATTATCTTGTGAAGTTAAAAACCATGTGTTTGTAAGAAACAAATCCATCATCAGGAGGTTTTTTCTTTAAAGGGGTCTTAGGATGCCCATTTTCCACAAGTTGATATGATTCTTAAGGGTTTTAATGAGAAGTCTGTAACATACTTTGGTTAAAATTTCTCAGTGGTAGTGTCAAAATCAGCCCTTTTTAGAGCAAGCCATTCTGTTGCATGTTCCTTTAAATGCTAATGAGCTCTGCTCACTCCGCCCTTCTCTTCTGTGGGGTGACGATCCGTAATGTTTACTTTAGCCGCATTTAGCCGCGAAACTTGCCAACTAGCACATTAAGAAAGGCGATTTGCAAAGATCCATAAAAAAACACCCATATACTCACTTGTGGTGTAGGTGAAGCTGGATCATGAATGTTTTGCGTGAACGCATTTATGTAGATGGCCGGACGTAAGGTTAATCCTCTGCATCTTCAGCGGCTCAGTAAATGACAACTGCTTTGCTACATCCAACAACAGAACAAACAACTTCAATCGCTTAATAGGAGATATTCTTGTCTTCCCCCTGCACCGGAGTTGACACAATAATGATGGTCGGACTGTTCTCAGGTCTCACTAGGCTCATTTAGGGCGGGTCTAAGGTAAGACGCTCATGTCAATCAACTATCATGGGAGTGGCCTCGTTCGGTGTGACGTCACATATTACTTATTACCCACTGGGTGGATTTTATCATTATAGGGTGGTTGTGTACAGACACTTCCAACACACATTTGTTCAAACAACATGTAAAAGTGAGTTTTGCCTCCGATGACCCCTTTAAACCATAACTTCTGGCCAAAATACCAGCCTATAATCCATAAAAATGCTTTCATTAGTGAAAAAGTCCATCCCCCTGTTGTCCTCTCACATCAGAATTCACCAAGATATATTTCTGAAAGTGGTTTGGACTGTTTTTGCTTGTAAATGGTTCTTGATCTGTGCATATTTCTCTCCTGATTCAGACAAGATGACTTTTTCATTTGAAAAGCAATAGAGGACTCATATTTTAGCTGCAGGAAAAGGTTTGAAGTTAAAAACGTCTTAATGATGGATCTGTTTATTACAAACACCCAGCTTTTCATGTTTATTGATGGACTAGAGGCATGTTATGTATTATTATGATGCTTTTATGAGCTGCTGTCATTCTTATGGCACCCATTCAGATCCTTGGTGAGCAAGTGATGTAATGCTAAATTTCTTCAAATCTGTTCCGATGAAGAAACAAGTTCATATACACCTCGGATAACCTGAGGATGAGTAAACGTCCAGCAAATTTTCATTTTTAGGTGAACTATTTCGTTCATTCATTAATTGACTGTCAGTACTGGTTTCCAGAGGCTTCTGTTTGGTCTGAAAGCTTTCGTT
The DNA here is from genome assembly GCA_019740295.1 of Labeo calbasu. Taxonomy (NCBI): domain Eukaryota; kingdom Metazoa; phylum Chordata; class Actinopteri; order Cypriniformes; family Cyprinidae; genus Labeo; species Labeo calbasu. The sequence continues at coordinate 36,494 of JAHKKF010530221.1, forward strand.
TTATGTGGCCACTAGTCAGAGTTTATGACATGATGTCATTTAGTTGGAGCTTGTAGTGGTTGAGTTCCCATGTGCTTTAGGCCTTTAATTGATTTGCTCATTCATTTCTTCATTAGTTTCATTCAAATGCCTAAAACTGAACTTTAAAATCGGGAACGGTTTATATTTAGCACTTTTAAAGTCAATGCTGTTGTAAGATGTACGGTAAAAGATCAGGACCATTCATTCACTTCTTAAAAGTAATAGATAAGCCAATCTGGATTGGAGTGGTGATGCATGCAGTCTTGTGGAGACTCATTTAATCAGAGCCCTGTGTTTAATTTAAGAAGCTTTAAACTGAAGTTGACCCAGAGGAACACTGCTTTACCGGAACAAAATCAGAGGAGCTAGGTGATTCTGAGCAGTGAGTCGATATGAATGCATTTTAGCAAATGTTTTAGAGGATGTAAATGCATATGCTGGCATGTGTTTGCAAGATTATTTAAGCATTATTTTTAGTTATCCAAATCAGAGATCAAACGATAATCTTTTTACCGATATTGTAGACCGATATTTACACCTTGAATCTTTTTAGGTGTCCACAACAAAGAGCACCATCTGGTGGATCTCTACAGATTTGCACCGCCATTACACAACTGTGCATTCAAAAACAGTAAACAGCTGTGTTCACAAGTAAATTTTTTTTTTTTTTATGTACATCTACAAGATGTGGACATTTTAGAGTGCTGGTGTGTGATAGTCATTTTACTGCTGGATTGGCATATTGCACATGGTAAAAGCATAAAAACAGATATAAGTTGTTTAATAAATAGTATTATTAGTAAGGCATTACTAATAATTATTATTAATGTTGATACTGCTATTAATATGTCAACTAGACTAAGGAAAACATTATATATAATAACTACGAAACACTTTTGACTTTCACACGAAAAATAAATGCTTTTGATTGTTAAAAAATAATATTGGTCAATCCCTATACCCAGTCTTTAGACACAGATTTATATTATAAATGCCCAAACTAGCACACCCTTTGCCAGACTCAAATTGCTGTATGTTTTTAGAAACTACATTTCTGTGGTTAGAAAATTAGAGTAGTCAATTAGCGTAGTAAGTTTGCCCCTTAGTAGCACAAGTTGATTAAGCATGAAATGCATATTTTGGCTGCAGGAATTACTCAGAAAGACTATGCTTTTGTGATACCAAGTTTAATCTGCCTGCTAAATGGTAAGGCCTGTTCATATCAGATGAATGAGAACGGAGAACAAAAGCTTTTATTGTTAACAAAAAAGAGCAAAAACCATTTTGTGCTTATGGGCAGATGACTAGGACGGACTTGTTTCGCTATACAGCAGTTCTCCATACTCTCACTCTCTCTCTCTAAGCTGTTATTTTGCCATGCAATCAGAGTCGTATTTGTGTCTGGGGACCAAAAGTCCACTGCCATGAAATTCAATTAGTGTCTCCAGATCCACAGGCCTCACCTTCTTTTGATTATCATTCTTGTTCTTCTTTTTGAAACTCTTTTGTTCTCCATTTCTTCCCTCATAGCTTCTCATTTCTCTGTGTGCGCAGTCCAAAGCGCATTCGCACAATGTGCAGGGACCTCAAAGTTCCCAGGATTTTTTTCTTTTTGTAACTTTCTTTTCTAAAGCCGAGAATGTCTGAAAGTGCTGTTAAACCACATTGTCATTAGTTGGTTACATCAGAACAGAGGGAGACTGGAGGAGATTTTCTTCAATCACAGGCCATCTATACCCGGCAGACATGCTGACTGCAGCTGTGCTTGTCTTCATCTGGGAAGCGTTTTCATGAGCTCCGCTCAAGCCCTTGCGCCCTAATAGGCTGATAATCCATACACGGTTATACAACATGCGATTTGGCCTCTCGCTGTGTGTTTATTATTTATGATTTTTCTGGGAAAGGAGTCACACCGCAGAATGTGTTGTTAAACTTGTGCAGATGGAGGGGTTCCTGTGTTTCACCATTGATTACTCTTGCATTGATTGTTTAGCACTGACTGAAGTGGAACCCCATGCATGGTGACCTTACTTTCAACTCCTATAAACAAACTCTGCATGTGTTTCACAAAGCTCGCAGCCATCATACTCTCTAAAGATGGAGGAATGTTTCTATCCCAGCACAGTAATGTAGAATACTTCTAATGACTGTACAGCTGAAAACTGCGCAGTCCCTCATGAAAGATGCTGTTCTCTAGACAAGATAGATAGATAGACAGACAGACAGACGGGATAGACACAGATAGATAGATAGATAGATAGATAGATAGACAGACAGACAGACAGACAGACAGACAGACAGACAGACAGATAAATCGGTCGATAGACAAGACAAACAGATAAATTGAAAGACAGACTAGATAGATAGAGAGACAGATGGACAAGACAGACATCAATAGACAGACAGACTAGATAGACGGACAGACAGACAGACTGATTGATTGATTGATTGATTGATTGATTGATTGATTGATTGATTGATTGATTGATTGCTTGATTGATTGAAATACAAGGATAAAATAGATGGCTTAAAATACAAGGAGACAGACAGACAGACAGATATACCAGATAGATAGATAGATAGATAGACAGACAGATAGATAGATAGATAGATAGATAGATAGATAGATAGATAGATAGATAGATAGACTAGAACTGATAGATAGATAGATAGATAGATAGATAGATAGATAGACTAGAACAGACAGATAGATAGATAGATAGATAGATAGATAGATAGATAGATAGACTAGAACAGACAGATAGATAGATAGATAGATAGATAGACAGATAGATAGACTAGAACAGACAGATAGATAGATAGATAGATAGATAGATAGATAGATAGATAGATAGATAGAT
>JAHKKF010530230.1:0-12394 GCA_019740295.1 Labeo calbasu
TTTTTTTTTTTTTTTTTTTTTTTTTAAATTATAGCATGTCTGCTCAAAAACAATACGCCAGTGTTATTTTAGTATTTATAAGCTGTTAGATTTTATTATTTTGAATTTTATTTATATACATTTATATTTAATGTCATTTTATTTTATTTTATTTTATTTGCTTTCTTCCATTTTAAATATTTTATTTAAAAAATATTTAGTTTTTATTTTATTTCCAGTGCTTCAACTTATGACTTAGAAATGTTGCTTAACTGAAAAAAGTTTAAGCTTTTTTTTTTATTGCTTTATTTCAATGAAAAATGTTTCAGTTTACAATAGTAACCCAGCTTGTGACAGGACACCTTTGTCGATTGTTGCTTGCAGCATCAAATAACGAAATGTAGGGCATTTGATGCCACATCATGTAGACTAATTGAAACAATTTATTAAAAAGAAGCAGTTACCTCTTCCGTCCTTTCATCTTCTGAGTGATGTTTGCGACCGATTTTTCTGACGAGCTCCTCCTCACTATCAGAGTCGCACAACATACTGCCCGAGCTCTCTGGCTTTTGAGAACCTTTCCTGTAAACCATCAATTCAAAACACATGAGTATAAATCAAGTCTAAATACTTGGAGTGTCCACATCATCAGAGAGCTGCTCTCACCGTAGTGTTGAAGAGTTGACCGACTGTGACATCTTCAGTGTCCTGGAGCTGAAATTAAATCAGCCATTAGTAAATATGAAGGGTGCTACACTAAATGACAACAAGTGTTAAAGTGAGTCTTACATTGCCGTCTGTGCGTTCCAGCCGAGGCTGAGAGGGGGACGTGTGGCGTCTGTGCAGTGTGAAAGCAGTGTGAGATATTTGGGGATTAGGACTTGCTGGCCCAGCTTGCTGTTTAACGACAGCTGACTGTTGTAGCTGTAGCGTTTGAGGTGAAGTATCAGGACCCTGCATAGAAAGTGTGTTTGTTAATGGTTGGTAAACTGACCACAAATGAACCTACACAACAAACTGAAGTAAGGGTGTCTGTTCATTCTAACCTGGGAAGCCTGCTAAATTTGTGAGAGACGGTCGCTGCTTTTCCACTGCATTTTTCACAGGAATACTCAATCTCCTCCATCTATAAAAACAAAGTCAACAGGTAATGAAAACTGAAGTTACATTTTGAAATTAAAACACAAATGAATCAATCCCCTAAATCTCATTCTAAGTCACAAGTGGGTAAAAAAAAAAATATTTAGTAGATCTGACAATGAGTGATGATGAACATTCAAGTCACAAAGTTCAGTATGAAATAAAATTAAATGAAAATAACAAATACTTTATAAAAAAAAAAATAAATGAATACATTTTTAAAAAATTGCATTGACTGCATGCGAATGTTAATATCAGTCTGAACAGACGTATTAACAGCCATTTCATCAAACTAAAATGTTTATCACTGAACATTTATCTCATTGACATTTTACAGCTAGCATGATACAGCGTCTTACCCTGAAAAAGAGATCTAGAGAATCCTGTATGGATCTCAGAGGGAGTGTTTTTTTCCTGCGCGGCAGGTCGATGGACAGGTCATTGAACTGTTCACGTTTCGTCACCACCTCTCCACAGCTGTTCACCAGAGGAAGAGAGGGCTGGGTCAGTATGTTAAGCAACATGTCATTTTACAAGACATTAAAAACCATGGGACAACACACAGCCTCTTTTTTTATTATGCCAACTCACCTTTTACATGTTATGGTGTGCTGCACTTCAAACTCCATGTTGACTGTAACCGGGCAGGTGTAAATGCGTGAAGTGTCCACCTCATCTGCTAACCGTGTGCTCTGAGGCTCCTCCCAGGCCGAGGGCTCATTTTTCCAGCTTTTGTTGATCTTCTCCACATCCTCCTTCAGCTGGTCCAGACACTGACTCAGGAATTCATGGGCATCCTGTGCAACAACAGCTGATTGGCACTTGCATCATATGAACAATCAGTAAAGCCTCATTCACACCAAGAACAACTGTAAAAATAACTATATTTGCGTCAAAACCAACAGACAATACATCTGTTTATTATGCAGTTCTGTCACTCTTTGAAGTCAGATGCTGATTGGCTGTCATTGTTTGTTACTCAGCAGCTGAAACAAACTGTTCTGAATTTGATGATGAGAAAATCACTCCTCTGTATCATTAATGTTATAGTTAAAATTAAAACACTGGTGTGAACAGGCCTCAAGTCAGATGCATCTGCATTAGAAAAAGATGTCATGTGTCTTACATTCTGCATGTAACCAGAGAAACGCTCAGCTGTTGAGGAAATAGCATTCTTCACTCGCCGCAAAAGATCTTTCTTCACTTCTGGAGGGGAAATATCTTTCTTAGCCAGCAGATGAGCAAAACGCCTTCATATGGAAACAAAAACAAAACATCAACAGGCTTGTGTGAGGATAGATTGCGTTTCACTTTTTAATGAATGTTTAGAATAGTCCAAAAAGCACCTAATTTAGATCAGGAAAAAACAAAAAAAAAAAAAAAAAAAAAACATTATGACCATACCTCAGAAGAGCATTTACGGGGACCCTCTTCCATGGAATGCCCTGCTTCAGCAGGTCATTTGAAAATGAGGGCAGGCTGAAAAGTGACTGGAGTATGGCGTTCATGTAACAGGTGTTCCCAAGATTGGAAAATCTAATGGACAAACAAGTGCAAAACAGTTTTCCCCAGTCAATATGGCAACATAAGTGTCAACTAAACGGTACAGCTCCTACTAATCAACACTGAAAACAAGAGTCAAAATGGAGAGGAAAAAAAAAAAAACGATTTTATCATTCAAAATTACCATCAGTTCAATTTAAAACATCTTAAACATTTGAAAAATACATTTTTAAAAGTGTCTTTGGGCAGAAACTACATTTTTACTTCAGACCTTACATGCGTTTTCTTCGTGTCAGTTGCGGCAAGCTCAAAAATGACCATGCGAAAGATGAGCAAGGTGTGAGAATATTTTAAATTAAAAGGAAACGGAAAAGTTGTGTGTAAACTGTGTAATGTCAAACTGGCTAACAATAACTCTACTGGAGTGATGCATAAACATTCAATACAGGCACGTAGGCATTAGCTTAGAGGCTAGCCAAAGCCAGTAAAATGTCAATCACATCATTCACTACAACCCGCCGCTGCGATCCCGTCCACGCAGTATATTCCTCTAAATGAAGACCCATTTTGGTGGATGTCCAGGCACTTTCTATAACTATCGTAGGGCCCTATGAAACCCGTTTTATTTTTTTCCAAATTCATTTTTTTCCCCGATTTAATTTGTCTGGATTCCGTTTTTCCCCAATTTTAATTGTTTCTTAACTTCTTTTTAATGGTTAAATTAAATTTTATTAAAGAGCATGTCTAATTAATTAAAATAATGAAACATACAATTTCACATCAATTTAATAAAAGTTTAACAATAATGAATTGGGCCCTATGAAATGCTTTATTTTTTCCTCACCATACGTTTTATTGTTATCAAATTCTGTGTTTTAGCATGTCTAATTATTTGAATGCATACTTTATTTATTCAAATTTATTCTTAAAATAGCTGCATTAATGTTTTTTTTTTACCCTCAGAAATTCTGTGTTGTGTATTTAAAAAGGTTTTTTTATCAAATGAAGCCATAAAAAAGTTAATTCCATTTATCTTTTAATTACTAAAAATTAAGCATTTAACTTTTTTTTTTTTTTGGCGAACAAAGGGGAATTTACTATTAAAATTAAAACATGGAAAAAATGTTGTGTGATTACACCCTAAAAAATAATGTTTGTTTAATTTTAGTAGTAGTAGTAATAGTAGTAATATATTTGGCACAGTGTCTTCAAGTTAAACGGGACTTATTTTGACGGATTGCCGTGTCTACCTTTACATTTCTGTATGTGTATATGATATAACGCTGGTTCTCCTAAAATGGAATGGTCAAAAGCTCATGAAGTGACTCTCAGCAGATATTGTTCATGTATTTATGTCCTCATTTAGTGAGACGACAGACGACTGCGAGTGTCACACACGCTTCAGTGTGTGCAGTAAACAAACCCGCTCATCTGCTCCATTCATTAAAACAGGGACAGCAGAACATGCAGGATTCACATTTAAATGGTATTTTTGCAGTGTAATATTTGCATATTGTGGTTTGATTTAAGTGTAATGACCTACTTTTGATTAATTCACTCAAACTTCGACAAATTCTGTGACATTCTGCATTATTCAGTAAATTCCATTTTTATAACTGGATTCCGCAATTTCGTCCGCGTTTTCCGCATCGCGGAAATCATAGGGCCCTACTATCGGCTTGCTTGTCGTTATCTGTGTGCCTGCGTTCCAGCAGAGCGCAGGAGTAATTGTTAATCACCTCAAGTCCCGTCTTTCACCAGATCATGTTGATATGTTAATTTCACAGAACAAAAACACATGGACTAAGTAAGTAAAAGGGGCGTTGTTGCATTGTTTTGTATTTAGATGAACATGAAGTAGGTTTTTAAAAGCTGTTTTAATGCTATTCCTTGATAAACATTCCTATTGTTTTTGATTTGTGTTTTATTATGTTGGCTAAAGTTACATAAAGATGAAGAATTCTGTAATGCTATTTATTGTTATTTGCTATTTTCCATTGTTCTGCATTGCTGATTTGAAAAAATAAGCTATGCACTGGCTGACGCTGAGTGTATGCCTTTCCTTTTCTTTACCTCTTTTTAACAGCTGCCTAAAATTAAACGATAATGCCAGGCAAGAATATGGCATAATCATGACCTATTTTAAGAAATACTCATTGAGGGATTTGACAGTGTGATTCATAGATTAAGTATTTCAAATAGGCTATTATATACACACATGCACATCTGTGGGAGTTCTTTTGGGAGTTTCTTGCTTTTAGACTAGTCAGACACAAAACTTTTGTTTAATCAGTCAAATTAGTAGCACACATCCACAATAATAATAATAATAATAAAAATAGTCATTGTACTAAAATGTATTTGTATTATATATTTAAAAAAATAGTTTTAATTGTACTTCCCAGCAATAACAATACATTAACACAAAACAATAAACTAGCACAAACTGTCAATTTCAGTTGATGGCATCGTAAAAGGTTAATAAAACTGTTTGTTCTACGCATTAACTTGATTACCACCATTTTGAAATTGGTATTATAATCAAAATTGAAACTAAATTTAAAAAAAAAAAAAAAAATTAGTGATCTTTAGACACTCACCCTTGCAGTGGAGGTTGAGGCTGAGCCAATGTGGATGCTCTTGGTTTGTTCCAGCCACCGTAGTCCAAAGTTGGGCGCACCTTTTTAAAGGGAGTTGAGTGATTGGGCAACATTAGGCTTCTTTTAGCAGAGGGACACTGGCCTGTACTGCCGGGCCTGTAAAAGAAAAAATATCAAAACAGACTTTAGTAACCGCTGTGATGAATTCAGCACAGGATTCAATAAACTGATAAATATGGCCTATAAAAAATGTTTGTGAACTGGACTACACTAGTCACACTGCATGTTTGTGCAGCAACTAAAGATAATGCACTTTTTGTGACAGCAGTATTTAACATTAGTGTCATTTTATCACGTTTAGATGACATTGCTGTGGTGTTATAAATTCAATAGCACCATCACAGAACTTTGCAGGAAACACCGGTTTAGAAAGCACAGTCTAGTAAAAATGAGTATCAACACTGAGTCAGAGGCACTTTACCTGTCAAAAAATGAATGGGTCTGTGAATAATCTTTAGTTCCTGTCCTGCTCCCATAAAAGGATGTTGGCTGGAGAGGGGCAGGTGTGTGTGGAGCTGAAGAAATAAAGTAATAAGCATATGTAATAAAGCCTAGAGGGAAGCCGCTTCAGTAGATAAAATGTGAATGGTACTAACCAGTTGTCCTGTTCTCCTCTGACTGCTTAAGTTTCTCTTTGCAGCTGAGCAGAAACTTTCTGGATGCGTCTGTGATGGCCTTATTGTTGCTAAAAACAGGTAAAATTAGTCAAAGCTACTTCTCATTTAAGTACATTAAATTCAAAAGTTTAGGACAGTTAAGACTTTAAAAATGTGACCAGTGCAGGCAAAATTAATGCACACAGGCCAATTTTCCATCAATCCCCATACATACACACTGTATATACAGAATTACAGTAGGCTGTTTATGCAAATATAATGTGTTTTGTCAAAGTGAAATTTTGGGGACATTTTATTCTAACAATAAAAGATTGCTGTTCTTGACTGAACTGCTTTTGTAGTTTTAATAAATCAATTTGTTTTTAAATGAACACACTGAAGTGATTTTTACATTTGAGTTGGTGTTCTTACTTGAATGTCTTTGTTTAGATGTAAAATGAAAGTAATGCACTATTTGTTTCTTATATTTGTTCTACAGTTTTTGTTTTGTTTTTGCATCTGTTCTTATTTTTAATAAAGATAAAAAAAAAAGTCTATTGTGATTAATAATATAGTAATTATTATTAAGAAAGGAAGCGGAGTAAACAATGCAACGTTGCTAGGTGATTTTGCTTTGGAACCTTCAGAAAACTTTAACTTGATTTTTTTCAGAACTGACTTTGCTGACATCGTCGACTTCACATGGGTGTAGCTCAGTCATTTTGCGTCCAATTCCAAGAACTCATTATTGGAGTCGTTTTATTGTTTTATTGGACAATGTGTGACTCATTTTGCCAGCACAGGTCACAAATGTTTGCCAAGGCTGCATCAAAAATACTGTAAAATGTTAGATATTACTTACATTTTAAACATTTCTATTGCAATATAGTTTAAAAGGCACTTTATACACCAAATTCATTTGCACTACCCTTTTTGGGGTTAACAAAGATTTATGTTTTTAAAAGACACAAGGTTTCACAGACGAGGCTAAACTCTAGTCCCAGACTAAAATGCATGTCGGTCTGTTTTAACTGAATGCAATTTGCACTGTCTGATTTTAAAATGTCAGTGCCATTGTTTTGTCTCAAGATGCACACCAGTAGTGTTTTTCTCTCAAGCACATTTATAAAAACTACTTAAATGTCCTAATTAAACTATGGCCTAATCCTGGCTTGACATAAGCCCTGTCTGTGAAACTGGGCCTTAATGTTCTTAAAAAATGAATGCATTCAAAGCTGAGTTTTCAGAATCATTACTTCAGTCTTCAGTGTCACATGATCCTTCAGAAATCATTCTAATATGCCAATTTGATACTCAGAAAACTTTTATTATGATGAAAACAGTGCTGCTTACATTTGAGGAAATATTTCAGAACTCTTTTATGAATACACAAAGTCCAAAAGAACAGCATTTATTTAAACAGTTTTTTGTAACAATGTTTTTACTGTACCTGTTGATTAATTGAATGCATCCTTCCTAAACAGAACTTAATCTCTTTCAAAACAGGGGACAAAAAAAACAAAAAAAAAAAAACAACCTCACCTGACCCCAAACTTCTGAACATTTGAGTATCAAAACGAATTCAAACAAAGGTGAAGTCTTGTTTACCTAGAAGAGTCATTCTCTTTGGGGTAGTCCTCTGTCATATCACCATCAGAGTTCATCAGCCTCTTCCTCTTCTCACTCCTACAGGAGAAAAACTTTAGTTGTGGCCAGGCCAATCATTATTAAATTAACCTGAGATAACATGCGAGCAAACAACTGTACAAAAAGTGCACACTTTCTAGAGATGCTGTACCCAAATCTAAAGTCATTGCCAGGGCAAATTTGCACACCTGTTCTCAGAGAGCCCATTGCGGCCAGGTGTTGAAGTTACCCGACTAGGACTCCCAAGAGGCTTTCGGGGGGTGCTGTCCTCTCTGCTGTCGAGACTTGGACGTCTGGGAGTGCTCTGAAAGAAACCGCAGGTCAGTCATATAATATTTAGAAAAGAAACCAGGAGCATTTCAGTGCTTGTGATGGTGTGCTACCTGTTTATCTGATGGAGAAAGACCAGAGTCGTTCTGTGCTGCACGATTCCCAAGAACTAATCCAAAACTAGCACTTCCCTGGTTTGTCTTTAAAACTAAAGATTGAAAAAACAAACAATTTTAATGTGACTTGAAAAAATGGACAGTGATATGAAAACTACAAAACACACAAAAACAAACAAACAAAAAAACACATACCTGCTGGTTTTCCAATCCTCACCATTTCAAGGTATTCCTTCATTTTTTTAGCAACCAATATGGACAGTTTGTCCATCATGACAACGCTGGAGTCTTTCAGAGTCAAAGTCACACGGTTTGGGCCATGCGTTTGATACCACGAAACCTGCTTAACGTTGTGATTCAGCTGCAATAAAATTAACATACAAATTAATCTAAACAGCATTCAACAAAATCTGCTGCTCATATGTCCTAAAATTACACTGCATGTCTCCAAGGAGAATCTTACAGATGTTTCTTAACCCAATACACCTTTTATAACACATTCCTAAAGATTTAAGCTAACAACAAGATCAAAAAAAAAAAAGACAACGCTTTCAGTTATCTGATTGATAGGTTACTTTAAACAAATAAAAAGCCTTCTAGTACAATTATAAATTACAATTATATGAAATAATGAAATATTTGCATTTTATACACTACCAGTCAAAAGTTTTTGAATAGTAAGATTTTTAATGTTTTTTTTTTTTAAAGAACTCTCTTCATCTCACTAATCCTGCATTTATTTGATCCAAAGTACAGCAATAACAGTAACACATTGAAATATCTGTGCTCAAAGCTAAATTTTCAGCATAATTACTCCAGTTTTTAGTGTCACATGATCCTTGTTTGCTGATTTGCTGTTCAAGAAACATTTATCATCAATATTTTTTTTTTTTTCAGGATTCGATTCATTTTGATAAAGATCCATTCAGCATTCATCGGAAATAAAAAGCTTTTGTAACATTATACACTATACCATTATAAATGACAAAAAATGAATACTTTCAAAAGTGATGATTTTATAAAGACATTTATAAATGTTACACAAGATAAATGCTGTTCCTCTGAATTTTTTATTCATCAATAGAAACCTGAAAAAAAATCTACTCAGCTGTTCTCAACATAATAATAATAATAATAATAATAATAATAATAGTAATGTTTTTTGAGCAGCAAATCAGAATATTAGAATGATTTCTGAAGGATCATGTGACTAGAGTAAAGCTAAAAATTCAGCTTTGAAATCACAGGAATAAATTACATTTTAAAATATATTCAAATAGAAAACAGTTATTTTAAATAGTAAAAATATTCAAAATTCTTTTAATTCTTTAAAAAATAATAATAAAAAAATAATGTTCAAAATCTTTTGATTGTTAGTGTATTATCAATTTCTCAAGATGAACAAACTAAGAAAAGAAAAATGTTAAATGTATCAAACATGAGCCATCAGGCTTTTGAGGAATGTTTGTTCATCTTTCAATCCGATCTAATCATCTTACAAACATTGTGTGATATAGAGTGACAACTGATATTTATAAACATTTTAGGCAATTATCTGCTATACAGTTTTAAAAATCTCATTAATTTACATTCCAAACTAGCCCCACATTTCCACTATATCATACTCTATGAAATATGAAAACCTGCTTGTATTAAATATGATAAACAACAGTATAATTTATAATGACAACTATCAAGCTTTCAAAAGTGAACGAAAAGACAGTTCTGTACCTGAAACATTCTCGGCGTACCGCCACTGTTGAACTTCACTACCAGGTTTATTTTGTTATCCCTCTCGTGGATTTCAAAGACTCCCTCTTTCCATTTGGTGGTCCCCAGCTCCCCACATCTGATACGGATGCGGACAGCGCCACCGCTGGTCAGCTTGGGCACTGCGACGGCCATGAGTGCAAGAGGCGCTCAAAACTCCGGCTCTGGACACAATTGAGGGCGAACAGATGCGACCAATGATCTACAACAAAAGCCCTGACAAAAGACAAGAGACATCGTCCATCGTGAAACAGCTTGAGACGCAGAAGAAACGTACATATGACACCCGCACGATCGGAAACATTATCGATGACGTTTTTACACCAAGCGATAGCGAAACAAAAACACTCGATTTTGACCCTTTATGTTTCATTTTACACACACGTTGTAAGCAAGCTAATACATATCAATGTAAACAGACAGTTTGAAAGAAACTGAAAACTAACAAAACTGTTAACAATCGACTTAACGAGAAAACACAACCCACGTGTCAGCAACGAATCGAACTCCCTAAGAATAAACCATAGCGAATCAAAGTCACTCATGTGAACTTATAACGCATAAATGTCATTTGACAATATCTCTGTTATAATGTACCGGTTATTTACAACTATCAACGACAACTAGATCACAAAACAAGCGCTGGGGTAAACTCTACATTAAACGGTTACATTTCTTACACATAAGTGTTTGCAAATATTCAACATTATATAAAACTAAATCATTAAGTCAAATCACATAATTGTTGCTTTAAAAGCACCTCGCGTAAGAATGACAAACTTCTAACATTTTAAAGTAAACAAACTGTCCAAGTCATGCATCGAAAGCTCTCCTTTATAAGATTTTATCATAAAGAGCCCTTAGTTCCGTGTGCTTAGAGGAGTTCCAGTGAGTAAAGATAAAAGTAAACAAACACATCAGGTCAAGACATTAGGCGCGCTTTAAATGAACCAACTTGACTAGCTTCCCTAGAGACCGCGCACACTTCATGCATTTACGTTCCCGCCTTAAAACAAAGTAACACTCGCGTGTTTCGCTGAAACGGGTCTTTATTGTGCAGTATCCTCACACTCCGCTGAGAAATAATAACACACGCATCATCCACACGCAGCTAATTAACTAGCATTAGCAACCCAGGCCGTGTGACAGGCTTGGCTCCGCTAACTGACCATTCTGATAAAAACGCGGGCGAATTCAGCTCGTAAACCACATTTCGTTTACCTGCGGGAGGGTAATTCCTTGAAGAAAGCGCTGGAGAATGAATATATCCGCTCAATGTGACGCACTGTCAGTGTGTGAGTTTTGCCGGCTATGATGTTATCTGCGCTCGCGTCCCACGAGCAGCCGATGATGGCGGGAATGTGAAAATTTAGAGCGGAAATGGGAGGTGAGACGAGGCGCGTCAACTTGCGCGAGATTGGGCGTGATTTCAGAGGACGGCTTTGGTGGTGCCCCTGGGTTTCTTCTGTCAGTGTATTCACTTGAATTAAATGTATGTATGAAAACATAAACATAATCAGAATCATCCAAAACCTAAAAAAGCATCTCAAACCGTTTTTTAATTACGTCACCAGCGCCCCTTCTGATTGGCTGCTAAGGCAGCCACGTTATCAGCGGGGCGGAAGTTCAGCATTATCCACGCAAAAAGGTCTTCATTCGCTTAGGACTTTAACATTTCTGTTCGGAGAAGGAGAAACGCTTATTTAAAACGGCACGACGGTGGGTAATGTGTGCTATTTTATTAAACATTATCAGGGTTGAGTGAATAAGTTAGGACATTTTAACTCACATGTGATCTTTGCTTGAGATATTTTCTTCTCACTGGATCACAAAGTACGAGTGTAGCGTTAGCTGTAAGATGATGTTTTGGAGAATTCATCAGCTTCAACATACTGTACGTTCACTATGTCCTTTATTAATTATTCCTAGTCGTTATTAAAGTGAGCTGTGAGTCTGTTTACATTGTAAACGAGGTGAGTGCTGTAAGGCCTCCTGCTGATGTGGCCTTTGACCAGTCTCCTTTAACAGCTAGAGATATTTAACTAGTTTGTTTGAGTCCTGCCAAGTGACCAGGAGCAACTTTTCACAGGATTTTTATGTGTGTCAGGTGTTTTGTTTGTCTAAAGTGATTTACAATACAATAATTATAGATAAAATATGACTCATAATTAAGGGTGCAGTTCACATCAACAAAAACAATATGCTTTCTCAGTAAAATTACTATTGGTTTCGGTTTATATGTTTCGTCAGTGTAACATATCTGCTATTAGTCAAGCTTAAAGCACCGTTTTGGTAACACACTGACACACTTAAAAATGGCAAACAATTCATTATCATCAGTGTACACAGTCACACAGTATGGCCATGAAAACTATGTAATTGAGGAAATGGCTCTACAAGGTAACTTAAAGGTAACAGTTGTCAATTTCACCATTTGTCTCATAATTTTAGTAACAGGCCTTGTCTGGCCAAACGCAAAGTCTTTTAAGTAAAATTTATGTAAAATCCTAACAATATATCCAATATGGTTGACGGGCAATTAATATGTTTGACAGTAGGTTATTGTAGATAAAATACAGAGGGGAAAAACGAGGAGACACATTACCAGTCAATAGTTTTCAAACAGTAAGATTTTTAATGTGTTTTTTTTTTTTTTTTTTTTTTTTTTTAAAAGAAGTTCCTTCTGCTCACCAAGCCTTCAATTATTTAATCC
>JAHKKF010530232.1:3333-23903 GCA_019740295.1 Labeo calbasu
TATTTTTACAGATTATTTAAAAACCACTGCATGGATTTTTATCATTATAGGGTAGATTTGTACATACACTGACAACACACATTAATGTTCAAACAACATGATGACCCCTTTAATATATTGTTACAGGTGATGTTTGCTGCAATTATATAAAAAGATATTTTGTCAATAAAAGTAAAAAAAGAAATAAAAAGGGGGGACTCAAAATCTAACCCTAATCAGATAAAACTTATTCAATCGCTCACGTGTGATTTACATGTTCTTTTTAAAGCATTCATTAGATTTGCTTTGGAAATTGCAATTCATAATTACACATAATTACTCTATACCACAGCATCATAGTTTCATCCCTGTGCTGTTACGCAAAGTTTCAAACCAGATATTCATCCTTTGTCCTAAAACATACAATCCGTTGATGCGGGTATCATGCTATTACAATCAAGCACTACTACTTAACGCTTAACACAGCATCACACACACACACACACACGCTGCTATAAACTGGTGTCTCACATGTTAATCATGCATATTAAAGCGCAGGAAACATTTCTGCTTATTTGGTGGCACAGTAAACCGTACATGCCAAACTCTGAAATCTGTGGCTGGGTGAGAAACTGACAGTCGAGATTGCCTCTGTGTTTTTACCGCCCACATAAATGCCCGTTTGGTGCTGATAACATAATTGCTGAACGCACACGGCACCCACACACAAACACACACACAATGCAGCAGGAGAAAAACAGTTATGTGATCGTGTGGAGAGCCCGAATTCTTTGCTGAAAAAACACGACGGTTCACAGAGAAATTTCATCAAAAAACCACTCCATTACTTTTTGGTAAACAGTTCAAATAGAATCCAAGTGTCTTTTTTCCACCAGTGATGAAAACGCGGCATTTACGCCACGTTCCCACCATTCCACGAGTCTGAACCCAACCGCAGGAGAGGCTCGACCTCCAAAAAATACAACACTGGCAGCTTACATCAGACTCTCCAGCGCATGCTCCTGGTCTGAAACAACACTGTAAGTGCAGTAAAATGGCGGTCATACCTGAGTTCCTCTTGGAGATGTATTTGAGATTGATGGAGGCCGCTGAATTGATGAGGAGGAGCATAAATCCAGCGAGCTTCATCTTCCAGTCGTCTGCAACTACAAGAAACCAGAAAACAGAAGAATAAGGCCTGACTCCCTTTTTTAACTTTAACATATCCAGCTTGTTCAGTGTGAAACAAAAAACAAATAAATACAGCAAGAAAGCAAGAAAAAGGAAAAAAGAGAAAAAAAAAAAAACTCCAGTACGACAAGTGAACAAAACTTCTTCAGAAGTTAATTCTGAAGCATTTTGGACTGCCAAATGTCTTCAGTTCAGAGTGTTTTAAATGTTGAAGAACTCTCTTTTGAATATTTAAGAAGGAGCAGACTTTGTTTCTACGGTTTGTTTATGTCGCGTCTGTCGGTGTGTCATCATTGCAACATGGGTGACCGGAAAAATGCGTCTCTGCCTGTATTTTTGTAAACTCCAGAAACGTAACCTGTCAGGACTGGATGTGATGTCACTGGCAATCAGCTGCTCGTTGGCCTGTTTGTCTCACTATTACCCCTATCTGTGCTCGCGCCGCTTTGTTTTTGTGCGCTCACCTTCTGCTGTCGCCGGTCGATCGCTCTAGTAATTGCTGTTTATTTGTGATGATCTCATGCTGGTTTTCTGCCCAGATCAGTGCAGGGTTCCGGTATTCAGATCTGAACTTGTGTTTCTCTCTGACTATCAGCCGTGCTCACCCTTCTGATTATGTTGCCCTGTTGGACTGACTACCGGTCATGAACTCTGTCTGTCCCTGACTTTGCTCTCATCTCATCCTCTGGTGCTTTAGATATGTTGGACTGGTTTCCTGGTCTCGACCCCCGCCCGCCTGACCTCCCGTCTGTCCTTTCTGCCGAGCCCACCCTACATTTGAGCTTGACTTTCAGTGTAGTGTTTTGTGTTCTGCTCCTCTCTGCATTTACAGATTCTAGCACATACTTACTATGTACAAACAGTACACTTTACTGAAGCTTACAGCTGAAATGAACATGACAGTGGCAGTAAAACATCAACAACTTTTACACACACAAACACAAGCAAACAAACTTTACCGTACTGTTAGACTGTTAGTGTTTAATCTGCATCAGCATAACAAACCTTTACCAAGCAGTGTGATCAGTTTGTCTCAGTGTGTTGTACTGCTTTATAAATGCCTGTACTGCAAAAAATCATGTGGATAAACAGGTTTATAGTGCATTTCTTAAAACACTGTGTTGTCTGTGCAGTGTGAGCAAGGCAGAAAAAAGTCACTCTCGCCAGAGACACACCAGCTTTAACAAACCTTAAAGAGCTTGCAGTCTATTGTTCTTAGACAGACCATAATGAGAATGAACATAAACAAAATATTTTTTTGTATTTTTGCCTTGCTTGCTAGCTCACCAATACCACTGACTCGCACATTATTTCACAGTGAAAAACAGAAACCCTGATGGTGTTAATGTACGACTGGTTGTTCAGCACTAATTCACTTGTTCATTGTGATTGCTCATATTATGTATGTATGTATGTATGTTCGTTCAAGTTATGTTTTGAAATGTGGCCAATATCAGATTCAAGTATTAACTGATCACAGCCCTGAACTGACCTCTATGCACCAAAGAATAATAACGAAGATGCCACGGAGAGAGCCACTGAAGTCAGTTAATTTATGAGATGTGTTGCAGAAGCTGACAAATTCATGGGCAGATAATCAGGTGGACAAAGATACTGAGAAGGAATCAGCATTTAAATATCTACAAAATGTTCCCTCAAGTTTTGCTTGTATTGAAGCTGTTTACTTCTAAATGCAACATTTTAGGAGTGGCACGCATGTAAAAGTCACATATATATTCCAATACGTTCAATACTTAGCAGAAAAGAAGCAAAACACTTCAGAAGAAACAAAAACAAAGCAGAAAAGGAAATGCCAGCATGGTTCTGAAGCAGAAGAGTGATTGCAGAATGCTTTTAGAACGGACTCATCTCTCTGTGTGCTATAGGGGCTCGATCAGCCCGTGAGGGTGAAGGACAGTGGCTCACATCATGAAGCCTGTGCATCTCCCTGGTTATGAGCTCAAAACAGTTTTATCCGTTTTATCAGCTCAGTATGTGTGCCTTTTCTGACATAGTAAACTTGCTCGGTAGCGCACCCGGTGTAGCACCGCAATAGTGAAATGAAGCGCTGGAGTACGAGATGTGTTACACACTGCAAACTGATCTTATGTGAAAGCACAATGAGCGCGTACTGCTTCTGCACCACATACATACAGCAGATCGAGGGCGCTTTCTTCATGAGAGCGATAGGGCGTTTAATTGTCAAACAAACAAACTGTGCATGTGCGCTTTTGTTGGCTTTTTGCACAAGCACATTTCAGTGTGGTCGCATGTCTGGCAAGAGTTTTATAATGGACACTCCATGGAGAAGTGTGTTTTTATAGTAGTTTGCAGTGGTCAATGGTGTTTCTGTAAACACTCAAACACAGACACGAACACTCACTCTGACAGAGAAACTGTTCACTGGTCATGTTGAGCTGCCTTCGGATCACCACATTCGACAAATTCAGAATGTTGTTGTCAATTTATGTTTTGCTCTGATTAATAATTCTGAATAGATCTGTCTATATACAGTCAGGTTAAGGCAACTGGTATGGTGGTCTCCGTGTGGTTCTGTTTGGTATTGCAGCTTAACTCTGCATCTGCAATCTTGAACTTGGTAAAACAATTATCTTTATTTAAAATGTTTCAGGTCCAGGATAAATCATCATGTGTACTAAAACTGCTGGAAGTGGTGCCCTACCAGCCGCCACTGCGGTATATTTATTTTTTGTTATTTGTTTGTTTAACAGGGAAAATAGCTGCAGAAAGCTCTGATTGCAACTTTAAATCAACATGAATGGTTGATATGTACCACATATGTACTGCAAATGACTCATGTGTGAAATGGGTCTTAAAGAAGAGATGGATGTCACATGATTGACCATGAGAACCACAGCAGAGGGTTTATGGGGTCCACAGAAGCTACATCCACTGGGTAGGGCCAGCCTTACTGCTGTAAAGGTATGGAGCACACAACATATCTTGCTAAAGCTGAAGAACATTGATCTAGTGACATTTATGCACCAATTGTATGGTGTTCTGTGGCCATTTTAATTCTGAGGATTCTACAAAGCCTTGGTCAAATGTTGCTTTCGTTATGATTTGGTCGTATAGTGAACGTCAGTGCACATGTTTCTATCAGTTACCTTTTACATGATTTTACGTATGTAATTAATAGAATATTGTCATCAAAAACATCTCTAGCATCTAACTCATTTTACATCATTCAAACACATGATTACCCAGTAGCCAAGACGTTTATGACAGACCATCTCCAATACTGAACATTTTACTGATGTGCTCCTGAAGAACAAACGCTCTAAATCGACTCTTCCAGATGTGTGTGATGTCATGGAAAGATAAAAAGGTTTTAGAATGTTCAAAAAGCAACCACACACTTACATTTAGGCGACGCACAAAAAAGACCAAGGGGACCAGAGTTTCCCTGTGTTAGAAAACGTCGGTCTCCTGCTTGATGTAAAAGCTTTAAACCCAGAAGAACGTGCACATAAAGAACAGCCGAAGCAAACTCCTGAAAGCGTGCTGCACAGAGACGTTTTTATGTACAAAGCTACAAGAAGCTATATGTATGTGCGCGAGTCGAGCCGCATGTCTGTTTACGGGTGCGTCGTTACCAGCCGAGAGCCCATTAAGTACTCTTTTAGGGGATCCACTGAAAAATTCAAAGACTTTTTCTCAAAGCTTTCCCAGGAAAGAACACATCGACAACAAGCGAGGCCACAGCTCTTCACCAACAACCTCTCTGCATCAAACTTGCTGCCAGGAGCTGAGCTTGCAGGCGGTCTGATTTAGCCTTCTACACTTTTCTACAGTATCTTTGCAGGAGCGTTTTCAAACACCCCATCCCCTGATGCTGCTAAACATCCACGCAGCTCTCCACTGGGTTATCGCTGCAGGATTTCCTCCCCACGGGCCGCCACACACACAGCTATTCTCAAATAAATCAGGCACAGGTCTGAGACGCTCACGGTGTTCACTGATACGGGCCGCCATCTGCTCGGGCAGCATTAACTCTGGAGGAATTACCGCCGATAGAATTCCCCGGTGAGCGCAGCTGAAAGTGAATTCTGTATTGAGGTGTAACACGCAGGACTGACTCCATCTGACGCGGGCTGAGGCCAGAGCCGGGCCTCACGGGAACTCTTTTGTGTTCACTTCTACACCGGGATATTCAGCTAACCTGATCGATGCAGCCTCGCTCATCAGTCTTCTACAGCTCACAGGAAGAACGCTGATGAGGCTGCGTCGGCCTTCTTTTCCCCTTCACATTATTTATTACTGTTCAGCTATAGACATGAACTTAATTTTTACATTTTTGGAACAAAATGTGAGTTTAATTTGCAAAACTCGCTGCCACAATGCCATTGTGTTGCTAGGCAGTTGCTATGGTGTTCACTAGATGGTGATTGGGCGGTCTGGTTGGCTCTAGAGCTTGTTGTCAATCATTCACCATGAAGAGAAGTTTGATATCTTTGATAAGGTAAAAAGTAACAGCATCTCGACAAAAAACGTGTCAATAGCAACACACTAAGATACAAGATTTGAGATTTTGTTAAAATGGTTTTGAATATTGATTTAACGAACAAAGATTTGTTTATTTATTGAAAACTCGTAGAAAATGACCTGTAATGTGAGATACCCGCATTCTGATCACTATTTTTAATCACGTAACGTTTCACTGGTGAGGCGCTGTTGTTAATTGAGTAGCGTGGTACATCACAGAACCAAATGACTCATATTTCTATGGTCTCAGCGGAGAGTCAGTTATGTTGTAGACCCACGTTCTGAAAAGATAGAGAATCTCGCTAAATGGATTAAGATATATTATTGGTGCTAATTAATTATTAGTGTATTATTCTTGGTTTACAAGAAGGATCCATCCAAATAATCCAATTAATGGCTAAATAATCATTCACCACCTAAAGCTGCTGATGATTTAATTGTTCAATATTAGCGTAAAATCAAATGTATTTCTAAAAAAAAATTGTGTCAATCATTATTTATCAAAAAAACTGATTTTGTAACACATGAGGTAATGAGTAAATGATTTTTTTTTTTTCACTTCACTTTTTTTTTGAGTGAACTATCCCTTTAACAATGTATTTAAAAGTGCTTTATCTGTATCTACACGCTGTCCATCTAGACATGTATCTAAATACTAAATCCACAATAACACAATATAATAACTTCACAGTCTGCTCTGTCTAATCCAGGAGTGCCCACACTCGGTCCTGGAGGGTCGGTGTCCTGCAGAGTTTAGCTCCAACCTCAGATGGACACACCTGAACCAGCTAAGCAAGCTCTTACTAGGCAATGCTAGAAACTTCCAGACAGGTGTGTTGAGGCAAGTTGGAGCTAAACTCTGCAGGACACCGGCCCTTCAGGACCGAGTTATTTACCAAAATGCAGCTTTGTAATACAGAGAATTATTCTTTGAACTTCAAGTCAGACATGTTTGACTAATAATATAATTCTGGCATAATGGTTCAAATAGGCTTCTCAGATTGTTTTTTTTTTTTACTACACTTAGTAATCATTATGAATTGTCCATGGAAAACCTTTGTACAAAACAAGGGTATACTGCATTATATCTATGTGTATGTTTAGAAGCATTCTTCTTTGATAATCAGAGTCTATTTTTTGTAAACATTCAAAAAAAAAATAAAAAAAGAACTGCATGTGCATGTCAAACATTTCCTAAGCATACATTGAGTAAATCATATTTTCTAAAAATGAAAAAACAAAATAAAAATAAAGTAAATAATGTGTAACACTTTTTTTTTTTAGGCATTACAGTTTATGATTTTCAGGGTTCTCTGATGAATAGAAAGTAGAGAGGTTTTGTGTGTGTGTGTGTGTGTGTGTGGGTGTAACAATGTAAAAGTCAGAATTAATTTATTTAAAGCATCCTTGGTAAATAAAAGTAGGCCTATTAACTTAAGAAAAAAGGCTGACCTCAAATGATCTAATGGTATATTTTATACCATAGATGCTGAAATATACAATATGGACACACTGTATTTACAGCATTTAAAATGTAAACATTATTATGGATTTATATTGTGTTTGTACAGGTACTAACTATAATATGGAGCAACTAAAAGCACTAATTATCTAAATCCTAAAAACACCAATATCATAACAATAAATAAACTCTGGACAGGTGTCAAATTTATAGGTAAATATTTATTCCCATAGCAAGCAAACAAAATCTTACATAACATATCATAAATAATATTATAATATTACAAACAGTATAATTTCTAAATACATACATGCATACATATATAAAAAATGACTACATTGGGCCCTTAATAAATTAAGAATAATATATAAAAAAAAAAAATACTAGGTAGCAAAAAAAAGTTTCACTTGCGACCTGCCTTTGTTGGAGCAACAGATAAAAGAGGAGTGAATTTATTGCAACGGATATATGCACTATGGTAACTTACTCGGCTAACTTGCTCCGCAGCAGGTTTTATTCACAAACCAAAACAGACCAATCAGCTGTGAGCAAAGAGATACATTTGACACAATTAACTCACTCCCCTGTATCTCTTGTTCAAAATTAAAGCCATTCACAATCTAGCATGAACTGCAATATATTTAAAGTCTTTGTGAAAGAGGCCAATGGTGCATAGCTATGTGCCAAGATCTTCAGACTAGACTAGACACAGGATCCTGACCCTGTGCTTCAAATAAAACACCCACAACACTGTGGGATGCAATATATTACTCCTATTTTCAAAATATAGCATTTGGGCCTCTTAAGGTTTATTTGCTTGTTTGTTTTGCCAGGCAAATTTGACAGCGCTGTCACTTTAGACCCTAGGCCACAGGGCTCCTGAACTAACATTGGAATCAAAATTCCAATGTTTAAAGAGAAGAACATCCTTTATTCATGAGATCCAAGCTTTAAAGCTCTTTTGTTAATTATCCTTTGTTGTTGCCATAATGAAAAGTTACAATAGTTCTTCATAAAGTCCTTACTTTAACAGTAGCATTAGTGAGATGTAATACTAACATTAGCATAAGTAAGAAAACAATATCCTAAACACACGTGGACACTATTATAACAAAATCTTTAAAAGTTACTTCATAATAGTATTAATTAGAAAAAAATACATTGCAGATGAAAGAAAACAAACCTAGAGATATTTAGTATTGCATGGAATGATAGTATTCTTAACTACAGAGAGGCCTTAAAACGGATAGATTTGTTTCCTTTTCTACTCTTTTAGAAGAAAACAAACACCACTTTATTGGATATAGTGGTTAAATTAACAATAAATTTAACATTAACAGGTTCATACATTTCCCAACAGTACAACAGTACTGACTTTAAGACTGACTTTACTTACACGATTGCTACTATCAGAGAGAAAATTGTAACCATGCAACCATCTGCTACAGTACACCACCACACTGTAGATCCTTAGAGGAACAATTCCATTCATTCTCTGCTACAGGAGAAGAAGAACTGTCTAAAATTGCTAAATCATGCACACCAACAGCATGTATGTTAGACCCTGTATGCTATGTATCTTTTTAAAAGTGTTTTGAGAAAGTGTTATGTTGGCATGCTTCAAATCATACTTATCTGACTGTACGGTATGAAGTCCCGCAAGGCTCAGTACTTAGGACAAATGCATTCCACCCTTGGGAGATGTCCTTAAGAAACATGGAGTTATTTGTCACTGTTACACTGATGATACTCAGCCCTATGTTTCTTAGAAGCCCAACGAAACACATCTATGTCGTCAGTCAGTAATCTAGGTGTGCTATTTGATAGCAGTCTTTCATTTAAAAGCAGCATTTCCAGCATTTGTAAAACCATGTTTTTCCATTCTAAAAAGATTTCTCAGTCTCAAAAGCAGTAACAGTAACTTATGCATTCATGGCCTCAAGGCTAGATTACTGTAATGCTTTACTGGGTGGTTGCCCTGTAGGTTTACTACACAAACTCCAGCTGCTCTAAAATGCAGCAGCTAGAGTTTTCACTAGAACCAAGAAGTATGACCATATTGGCCTGGTTCTGGATCTGACCGTTTACATATAAATCTCAGAATAGTTTAGCTCCTCAGTAATTCAGCAAGCTCTTATCGCATTATAGGTCTTCACGTCCACTGTCATCTCAAAATTATGACCAGTTGATAATACATAGGATATCAAAACTGACTGTGAGCAGTAGATCCTTTTCCTGTTTTTTTTTTTGTTTTTTTTAAACCAAATTCTGGAACAGTCTACTTACAATAGCACTGTTTAGGAGGCAGACACACTCTGTCAGTTTGAAGACCCATGTTTAATCATAAGAGAAAAGGCAAAAAATTGCATTAGTCTGTCTTTCTCAGCCTTATCCCAAGGTTACTGTGGTCAGCCGGATGGTGGACCAGATGGTGGACCTGCACCCAGGAACGACCACAACACAGCCCTTGAATATCAGTGAAGGCCATGACAATTAGAAATGCCATCAGTACAGATCCTCAACAAAAACTTCGGAAACTGCACAAACCCTGAGGACAGATCCGCAGCGAAGACCTTGGCGTCTAGACAAGCCCTCGGCACAGTTTCCTACGGCCAGCAATGAAAGCGTAGTGCCAGGACCAGCTGGGACCAAAATGCAGTTTTACCACGAAGGACGTTCGTTGTACTTCAGGCCACTGATGAGCCAGTCGTCTACTACCTGCTGGACACACTACAACATATACAACTTACACTACAACTTATGCTAATGCATACTGTTATCAACGTGAAGCTGCTTTGACAATCAGTATTTTATAAAGCGCTATGGAAATCAATGTGACTAGACTTGCTTTTGCATGCCTTTCCTGTGCCAGAGAATCCAAAAATACAACATTCTACAGGCAAGAATGATCAATCAATTTATCTGTTTCCAAAATTCTGTAAAACAAAGATGGAAACGTTCCAGCATGTACTAGGCTTTTCACCGTGACGACATCAACAACTGAAAGCAACCCACACACTCATACTTACAAGAAAACCAACACATACTATTACAAATGTCAATCACTTGAGTAGTAGCCAGGAATGATTATATGGCAACTATTGTAATTATCTCAGCCATGTCTTTGAAGCCGTCAAGTGATAAACACATATGACCCTAATTACTGCTGAATTTGGGTGCTGATTTTACATATTGCTGATTACAGGTCTGATTCACAGAAAGAAGTTAATAAATGACTTAAAGGCATCTTAAGAAGTCCTCAAATATTTTCTTAAGAATGTCTATTTTTTCCTGCTTTGATTTTGTCTACCTGTTTGGTGGTTCTCACTAAAGACACTGATCAACTGATCAACTCGAACACATCAAAAGCTTTCTTCTTGCACTGCCTGCATATTACCATAATTGCGGTAAGTGGACACACTATTTTTGTTGTGACTGGGAGATGTAACTAATGTTGTGTTGTAATGATTTATATTTTAAGTGACCCATTAAATTAAACATTAGACATTTAAATTAATTAATCATTTTTAGGATTAAAGACAAGCTGATGGTTGCCCTATAGTAAGAAATTATGTATGATGTTGTTGTTGTTGTTTTTAAATTATTCTTAAATTTTGTATTTAGATTAGTCATTTAATAAAAGATAAAACATGTTTTTTGGAATATATCCTTCATTGGGTCATTGGATGCCCATTTTCCACAAGTTAATATGATTCTTTAGGGTCTTAATGAAAAGTCTATAATATACTTTGGTTAAAAATTTTCAATGGTAGTGTAAAACAACACAAAACAGCTCTGCAAAAATCATCCCATTCTGGTCGAGGCTGTTTTAAATGCAAATGAGCTCTGCTCGCCCCGCCCCTCTCTTCTCTCTGTGAAGTGACAAGCCTGTTTAGCCACGTTTAGACATTAAACTTGCTAACTAGCACATTATTAGGAAAGGCGAACGCAAAGATTAATAAAAAACACCCCTTATACTCACTTTTGCTGTAAGTGAAGCTGGATCACGAATGATTTGCATGAACATAGACACATTTATGTAGATCGGGAGGCGCATTCCCTTCACAAACAAACGTAATCCACTGCATCTTCAGCGGCTCAGATGTCGGGAGTAAATGACGACCACTACGTTCATTGTTGCATCCAGCAACACAACACCTCAATCGCTCAATTCTTGTCTAACTTACATCCCTGCTCCGGCATCAAAACATGGAGCTTGGACTGTTACAGCTGATCTGAGGTAAGACGCTCATGTCAATCACCTATCATGGGAGTGTCCTCTGTGGGTGTGATGCAACAACGACAGGGATCTGAGAATGGCTCGATTTGAAAAAGGGGATATTATTTTTACAGATGAATTAAAAACCACTGCATGGATTTTTATCATTATAGGGTAGATTTGTACATACACTGCCAACACACATTAATGTTCAAACAACATGTAAAAGTGAACTTAGCATCCGATGACCCCTTTAACTTTACTTTTTTTCTTAAGTTTAAAATTAAGAAGTAAGCCACTATAAAGACCTGAGGACGTCTGCTGAACCCTACAGTCTAGGCATGTTATTACCTTGAGAATTTCATTTTTGTTGCCAAATTTGGTGACCTCAGTTTTGAATTTGGTTAACTGGAATAAGTTTTGGTACATCCAAGAGTTAATCTGAACAGTGCGCCGGCACAGGTAGTTGGTGGGGCTGTAGTCATTAGGAAACAGGGCAGTAGATCTGGGTTTCATCTGCATAGCTGTGACGTTCTTATTGTTTGGCTCAGTGGGGGCATATAGAGGTTGAACAACAGTGGCACAGCTCTGGGACTCCGCATGTCATGGATGTCAACTTAGACTTATGGTTTCATATACTCACATAATAACCTCTCCCTTTTAAGTATGACTTGAACCATTTGAGGACTGTCCCAGAATGCCTGACCCATTTTTTTCAGTCTCTCTAGAAGTATGTTGTGATCGACAGTGTCAAACACAGCACTGAGATGGAGTAGTACAAGCCATGTTATTTTGCCTGTATTGGTAGTTGATATATGACAAATCATTATCTCTATAAGCACTGTCTCTGTGCTGTGATGCAAACAGAAATGGAATTGAACAGAACTGAAAATTGACCATGTATTTTTAGTAATCTTGCCTATGAGAGAAAGATTTAATATCTGTCTATACTTAACCAGAGCACTTTTTATTCAGGAGGAGCCTAACAACTGCAGTTTTCACTGACTTTGTCAGTTTGTTTTTTACTTCGCCTGAGAAATTTGGAATAATTCACTTCTCTGCTGAAGATTAGAGACATAAACTCAAGTTTACCCGGGTAGTCACTCAAACCGGCTTGAAATCAATTGACTTATTGGTTGGGTCTTGTGCTATGCCAAGTTATTTCTGTCAGTATTTAAAGATCAGTGTGTAATTGTGTGACACCTAGTATTTTCATAGTCTGCTTAGGTTTTAAAAAGTCTGGTACAGTGGATTCTGGTTTCAGGATCTTAAAAATATATTAATGGCTAAATTGCACTGATTACACTGTATTCAGCACAAACTGGGTTGCAATAATATGTGAGCAGCATGAATGTACATGTTTGTGTTTTTGAGAAAACAACGTTTATGTGTGGTTAGTGAAAAACAAAAATTTTTACTTTTGAGAATTGGGTGTGGCAGATTAGAGTTCCCCCTCAGTCAGTCACGTTCGACGTTACGTCGACTGATGTCATGGGGTCCCGCTTGGGCACCTCTGAGATTAAGAAAAAAGCCCAATGAACATTGGCGAGTGAAATTCGCATGCCAAGCCACTCCACTGTACATACAGGTATATAAGATGGCGGCGTGCATCCACTCATTCATTTTCTGATTTATGCTTCGGAGCTACTATGAGCTACTATGAAGAAGAAAGAAAATACCTTTCGTCACTGCAGAAGTTTCTCGGCTGTGAGGGAAACCCCTTCTTGCATTCAGCAGAGAGATCACCCTGCTGAGCACAGATAAGTGCCGCGGTTCTTCCCTGGGCAATCCAGCCTAAAAGAGCAAATTCCTTCAGTATACACAGTTGTTGACAGCATCTTTCGAGATGTCTTTCTCACTGTGAGCTTCTGGGTGCGGTAGACTCCTTACCTCTCATTACGGACATGACTGCTGTCTTACATGTCTGGACCATTAGCGCGTTGAGACGGCATTTGTGGATGGTTAATGCCCGTTCATGGAGTGCATGCCTGTTGTTACGCTTCGGTCACAGCTCTCATTCATTCTGAGGCTGCCCTTGCGTTTTACCCAGTTCAGTCTCGCGGGTCGCATGTTCCCGGCACTGCATTCGGTTAAAGGCGTGGGAGACCCGAGGATTACAGTCAGGAATGTTTCGTCGGGCCAGCCCCCACGGAAATCTGACTCCTCTCAACGTAACACCATTAAACTTTTGAATGTTGACGCTCTTCCTTCCTCACTACCTTCCATGCTGGGGCGGCCAGGGGTGCGTTGACGTTCCTAGGTGGAGCGTGTGGTTGTGGTGCTCCAGCCCACAAAACACCGCCACCTGTGGAGCCTTCCGTGCCTTGCATCCAAAGTCTGTAAACTTTTGTCAGCACTGCTGCTTAGGCTTACAACGCTGTGGGCCAGGCCGCCTGCACGTCATGGCCATCCTGCAAGCTTAAAGAAGCTCTAGGCCAAGGCATTAAAAGTCGCATGAGGGTAGTTCTGATTGGGGTTGATGCAGGAACTGCGTACGGCGACTGACCTTGCTCTATAAGCGACTGAAGTCACGGCACAGTCCGCCAGCCAGGTGATGTCCATCTTCATGGTCCAGGAGCGCCATCTCTGGCTGAACCTGTTTGAGACGTGTGACGCCAACAAAGTTTTTCGACGCCCCCATCTAAAAGGCTGGCCTCTCTTCTGCAACACTCCTGGGGACTTGGCCCAGCAGTCATCGGCAGTACATGTGCAGACAGAGGCCATTTCACTCTTCCCGCCCCTGAAAGATCCTGGGTAATAACCCCTCTGCTGGGGCGTTGAGCTGACTGCGGGCAGGGGGCGAAGTCCCTTGAGTCTTCTCGAAAGACCTGGGCTGTCACAGAGATGTGCTACCAGGACATTCAGGATCTGAGGGCCAGAGGCTTTTTCTTCACTGTCGCCGCTGTCTTCCGGGTCAGCAGTACCCACCCTTTCAATAAAAGAGCAATTTCTTTAAGAACAATTTCCTTTATCTTTTCCGAGTGTAAGTGACACGTTGCTTCCTCACGCCCAGACGCAGCACATGGTCTCTGCGTTTAAACTTGGGTGGCAGCATGCGCTGCTTCCTCACACTCCAGCAACTTCACTGCGGGATCCTGGGATCAGGTAAGTGCTCCCCTCTGCAGCTCATCTCTTCTTCGGGACGCTTTGCTTCCCGGGTTGAGCCACCTTTTAGAACTCCTTAACCGCTCCACTGTGAGTACGTTGGTTCCGCTCTTTTAATTCGGCTTGTATGGTGGTTGTGGGTGTGGTTTATGCTTCCAGCCTGTCTTGCTGGCTTCCAGACGGTTTAACTCGGCCATGCGATTCAGCTCGCCAGGTGCTCAGAGCCCTCCCTCCAGCCGAGCTGATTTCAGGGCTTACTGTCCCGGGATCATCATACCCAGGAACACCGGTGGGTCCAGCCAGCCCCAGGACTGGTTCGCAGCTATTGACCTGAAGTGTGCGTACTTTCATGTCTCGATTTTTTTTGTCTCAATGGTCTTTGTAGGCCGTGATAGTTACGATCAATCAGGCTTGAGGCCCCCTCAACGAGGTATGTTTACATGCTGAAGAGGGGTTTATTTGTTAAAATGGTGTTGCTCTGTGACGGCCCTCAGAGATGCTGCTTTCCCTACTTATGGTTACGCTGCTACCATCGTGGCTCAACTGCAAGCGTTGTCGCTGGAAGAGGCAGACCTGGCCTTAGCATTGCTGTGTCCCGTTTGTGCTTTGTGCATTTACGTGGAATGCATCCGGAGCTTTAGATGCTTCGAGCAGCTCTTTGTCTGCTTTGGAGGTCAGCAGAAGGGGAATGCTTTCTCCAAACAGAGGTTGGCCCATTGGGTGGTAGATGCCATCACCTTGGCATACCAGTGTCAAGTTCGAACTAAGCAGAGTAGTTCGCTACTGTGCTTGCAGGGGGCCTCCTTCTCCCCCTCCAGCTGTGCCATCATGTCCCACCATGTTCCCCTTCTAAAAAAAAATATTAAAAAAAAAACTTTCTGTGTGACTCTACAACCTGTCATGTGCTCCACCCCCCAACGGTTGCTTCAGAAACCTGGCACCCCTGGTGGGCCCCTTATTTGGCTCTCAGGGCATTGGGAAGGTTACGTATTGAGTCTCATTTGTTCTGACATGCTTGCTTGTCAGCATTTGTTCCTCAATTACATAACACAGTTCACGTTGTGAAATTTTCCAGAGAGACCCCATGACGTCAGTCGAAGTAACATTGAACATGTCTGACTGAGGGGGGACGTCTCGGTTACTTTCGTAACCCTCATTCCCTGAAGGAGATGTTATGGAGATGTTATGTCCCTCATGCCACAATCTTGAACTGTGCTGAATGCAGGGTTGCGTCTCGGCTCCTCAGCACAAAATCTGAATGAGTGGATGCACGTCGCCATCTTATATACCTGTATGTACGGGGGCGTGGCTTGGAATGCAAATTCCACTTGCCAATGTTCATTGGCCTTTTCTTCTTAAGCTCAGAGGTGATTGGGCCCCCAAGTGGGACTCCATTACATCAATCAACGTAACGTTTCCATTACCTCCTTCAGGGAACAAGGGTTAAGGCACTTGAACGGTAACACACCTTTGAGCCATTGCTAAAATAAGATTCTGTTCAACTAGTAAACCATACCTGATATTTCCAGTGTTCGCTGCTTCTTTTTATTGATTAAAAAAAACAAAAAAAAACAGTCACATTATAAGTAGCCATTGAGCTTATTTTACTACGTTACCATACCAATAGAGCTGGGCGATAAATCGATTTTATCGATTAACTCGAAAGTATAGTTTACGTCGACTTGTTTGAATGAAAATCAGTTTTCTCTTGAACATCCACCGACACTCCTCTCTGGGCTTCCGTAGTTCCAAATGGGCTCAGCCCTCCCCCCGTGCGTTTGAACACGAACACAGTAAAGAGAGATGACTGAAGATGGTGCCGAATGATTTGCAGATCCAGAACACCACTGACAAGCATCTAATCTTGAAAAATGTGTGGTAAGTACTGCCGCTGTAGTATACACAGAGCATGTGTGATCACGAATTTCGAAAGTTAAAGTAAAAAAGCAACCGTGCATTTAAAAGCATTTTCAATGCCGCGCATATTAATAGTGTCTGCCTGATGCCCGCAAATTATATACAGTGTAATTACCCAATGATATAACTGCAGGAGAAAGCAACGAAATATATATTTTCCTCCCATCTCGTATTTATTCCCTTTGGCGTTCTATAGAACGTCATTTCCTTTCCGAATACAGTATTGGGATGCGGTGAGATTGGATTGCAGGGGGAAGGGGAGAGGGGTTGTCTTACAAACATAAACAAACATTAACAATTTATTGTGTAAAAATGTGATAATTTTTTTTTTTTTTAGACCATATGGCCCAGCCCTACATACCAATAAATAAATAAATAAAATAATTTTGTAATCATAAACACAAGCATTATTTTATATGAATTATACAATACAAAAATATCTGTGTTAGTGAGCACTTGTCATTTGCCGAGATAATCCATCCACCTCACAGGTGTGGCATATCAAGATGCTGATTAGACAGCATGAATATTGCACAGGTGTGCCTTAGTCTGGACACAATAAAAGGCCACTCTAAAATGTGCAGTTTTATCACACAGGACAGTGCCACAGATGTCACAGTTGTTGCCCGCAAATTGAATGTTCATTTCTTTACCATAAGTCGTCTCCAAAGGCGTTTCATAGAATTTGGCAGTACATCCAACCGGCCTCACAACCACAGACCACGTGTAACCACACCAGCCCAGGACCTCCACATCCAGTATCTTCACCTCCAAGATTGTCTGAGACCAGCCACCCGGACAGCTGCTGCAACAATCGGTTTGCATAACCACAGAATTTCTGCACAAACTGTCAGAAACTGTTGCAGGGAAGCTCATCTGCTCGCTCGTCGTCCTCATCGGGGTCTCGGCGACGACAACCTGACTGCAGTTCGTTGTCGTAGCCGACTTTAGTGGGCAAATGCTCACATTCAATGGTGTCTGGCACTTTGGAGAGGTGTTCTCTTCACGGATGAATCCTGGTTTTCACTGTACAGGGCAGCTGGCAGACAGCGTGTATGGCATCGTATGGGTGAGCGGTTTGCTGATATCAACGTTGTGGATCGAGTGGCCCATGGTGGCGGTGGGGTTATGGTATGGGCAGGTGTATGTTATGGACAACAAACACAGGTACATTTTATTGATGGCATTTTGAATGCACAGGGATGCCGTGATGAGATCAGTACTTATTGATGGTGGTCACACCAGATACTGACTAGTTTCTGGACCCCAACCCAACTAGCTGACCTCAGTAAATGAGCAGTTGCCTATCCTACTCAAAACAAAAGCTTTTTTAATAAGCTTGTCATATGTTATAAAACAGTAGTGTTGATTAATATACTGATATTTACTGCTATAATACATGCTGTAAATGTAACTGTATTCTGTGCTCCAGCCTGGAATCGTAAATCACACACCATTCATTTATTTGGTCAAAGAAGAACTGGCGTCCAACTGAGTCTGTCTTTTTTTTTTTTTCAGAGGGGTTTTACTTCATTTTTGTCACCTGATGGAGATTGGGTTCCTTTCACTGTTGCCTCTGGTTTGATTAGTTAGGGATCTAAGAGACAATTCGTATTCAGAAAATATAGTTGATTTTACTGAGACTACTGGATGACAACAAACACATCAAATGAACAGTTGTTTTATAACTGATGAACATTACAGCATTGGTCCTGTTACTGAACTGAACTGAACTAAATCAGCACTGAGCTAAACTGAGCTGAATAAGGACACTATTGTTTTCTGTGGAGCTGCTTTATCGCTGCGACTGAAGCTGTTTCATAATTAAATTACAATCATTTGTAAGTTAATTTCCTGTTTATTAATGTGAAGCTGGTTTAAAACAATTTGTATGGTACAGAGTGTTCTACATGACATTACTTGACATTTGTGTCATTTTGTCAGCCTAGAACAGAAATCACCATAATGTTACAAATATTTTTAAAATGCGACCCAAATCATATAAACGTATATAATCAGCATATATAATCAAGTCCTTTATTTGTATAGCGCTTTATCCCACACAGATTGAGTCAAAGCAACTTCACAGTTTTAAACAGGGAAATGCGGAAAAAAAACAATTGATTCTGCTGTAAAGCAGCTCTGAAAAAGAGGACAATAGTAAACAGTCAATTTTTCAGTCAAAGACAGTTCATCATGAATTCAGTGACATCAGCTCAGTTCTCTTCCACCAGCGCCTGTGCAATCAAGTCAACAAAACTGCCAATAATTTGGTGTCCCCAACTAAGCAAGCCAAAGGTGACAGTGACAAGGCACCCAAACTCCATCGGTGAGAGAATGGAGACTACATAGTGCCCTCGTCTCAGTGGTCCTGATGAACACTTAGCCTGTGTCTTGTTGAGCTGTTTTCAGGCAGTACGCTGCAGTGAGATTTCTCAGCTCAGGTGACAGAAGTTCACTGGAGAAGCATGCTGGCACTATTAAGCCAGCTCTAATCACATCACAGGAGGCGAGCTGGCCGGAGTCGACTGGCCTCTCAGTGTAACCACACCAAGATGCTCTGCTTTTGTGTTTGTAAGAATAAACCAGCAGCGGCACTCTACACCGCATCCACGTCTCAAACATCACACTACAGCCACCAAACACAAAGTACCATAAGAACTGCGTCGTTTATATAAATGTGATATAAATATTGTGGCAAAGGTGATGCCACTAGCATCTACAAGAACATACTGTGTACTCCTCAAGAAGCTGTCAGTGAGAATTATAGCACACAAAATACCAGAGCTGTACCTCAGAGGATTTGCAGCATTTTTTTTCAAATATATATCTCTTTGCCCGGCTATTTGCTGTAAATATTACAAATCCATCGTTGTTCTATGCTATACAGTTACAGTATATACACTGACTGTACACAAACCTGCCTCAGGCCTTCTAAATGTCTAATAGTTTTGCATGAATTTAAGTAAAAAACACTTGTTGGAAAGGATAGCAAAGGGACAGTAGCCAACAAGTGTCCCTATTTAAAAAGCAGTTTGACTACTACTAATTATTATTATTAGTTGTTGTTATGCTGTTATCAAAAATAAGTGTGGCCATAAAAAAGTGTTGTTGTGTATGTACACATCAGTTTAATGAATCAGGTTAATAGTAATATCCAGCTCCAGCTGCTTTTCCCCACTGTAACAATCAGCATAATCAGTGGAAACCCGACTCATCATTGGACCATGCAGGACACAAGTATCACTAATCAAACCTCACACCTCACCAGAAAATTCAACTTTGATCACAGCAATCAATTACATTTTAGCAGATATTCAAATAGAAAACAGCTGTTTGAAATTGCAATATTTCACAATATTACTATTTTCTTGTATGTTTGATCACTTAAAGAAGAAGTCCACTTCCAGAACAACAATTTACAAATAATTTACTCACCCCCTTGTCATCCACAATGTTCATGTCTTTCTTTTCAGTCGTAAACAAATTATGTTTTTTGAGGAAAACATTTCAGCATTTTTCTCCATATAATGGACTGATATGGTGCCCCGTGTAGTGGACAGCACATTCCAGGACCCAGTTTATGGCAACTAACCCCCCCCGACCACAATACTGGACAGCAGAGGTTTGCTACATTTTGATTGGATCTTGGTGAACTGACATAAACAAACTCTCCAACACCATCAGATAAAGATGCCAGGACAACAGCCAGACCTCTCTTAGAGCACAAGAAAACCACCTTTGGTACAAAGCCCGGGAAGGACAGAACTTCCTATTGGTCAAAATGCAGTTTGTGCCCTTTACCCACCTTGAGGCTGATTTCTAAGAGTTTGGCCTGTGACCGACCATAAAAATTCCTTAGGACCTCCAGATGCAGCAGCATTGCGTGAAACTAAGAGAGATCTGGGAGATCCATCCAAATCCATTCATAACTGTTATCAAACCTTAAAACTGATGCACACTACAACACACACATCTTATACTTATTCAGAGAAATAAGTATTCCTTCTGACAGCAACGTGTAGTGCAACATCTTACACAAACTCAGCTGTTAATGGACAAATGAATGCATGCATGACAGTTCAATCTTTTTCCAACATGTTTGGACTTAATGTGTTCGTAACATTGCCAAATGCATTCTGGTTATGGTTTGAGAAGTGAGAAATGCACCGGTAAAACTTTAGCGACACT
>JAHKKF010530234.1:5295-23685 GCA_019740295.1 Labeo calbasu
CTATCTATCTATCTATCTATCTATCTATCTATCTATCTATCTATCTATCTATCTATCTATCTATCTATCATCTATCTATCTATCTATCTATCTATCAAATTTTTTGATGCAAGAATCTCAAAAAACAAATTTCATTTTACACTATAATTTTTTGTATTTTTAAAAAATACAAGTTTATCTATTTCCACATTTAAATATTAAAATATACCAGATTTTCAATGCACAGAAAGTGAAGAGGTACTGAAATAACATTTTCTTGTAGAATTTGTATCCTTAGATATTTTATATATATTCATTATAAATAGTTAATCATTAAGTCATTATATTATTAATAATTAATTATTATTTCTATATCTATTTTCAATATCTAGTTATATTAAGGATTATTTATTCCACTGAAATAAACATTTTAGATGAATAAAAGTGACAATATGTGTGAATTTTTGTTATATGTTCAATAATATATAAACTAACCAAAAAATGTATATCCTTAGATATTTTATATGTATAAGGATTATTTATGCCACTGAAATAAACATTTTAGATGAATAAAAGTGACAATATGTGTGAATTTTTTGTTATATATTCAATAATATATAAACTAACCAAAAAATGTATATCCTTAGATTTTGTATGTATTAATTATAAACAATTAATCATTATAATATCATTAATAATTAATGATTGTTTCTGTTTTGTATTTTTTTTAAATACAATCATTCAGTCATTAAGTCATTATGATATTATTAATAATTAATGTTTATGTCTATTTTGTATTTTTAAAAAATACAATTTGATCTATTTCAACATTTAAATATAAAAAAATACCAGATTTGCAATGCACAGAAAGGGAAGAAGAACGAAAATCACTTTTTCTTGTAGTATTTATATCCCTTGGATATTTTATATCTATTAATTAGAAATAATCAATCACAAGTGTATTATTATTATAATTAATTATAAATATCAACGGAACATTTAAATATAAAAAAATACCAGATTTTCAATGCATAAATAGGGAAGAGTAACCAAAATCACCTTCACTTGACACCACTGGTAATAACATAAAAATAATGAATTTCTCTTTACCTATAATTTCCCATACATGATAAGCAGTTCACGAATCGAAAAGAAATAACTGTGGGGTTGTTGGGGTTCTTCTAACACAACACAGCCTGTATCTCATTTGCTCAGTGCCTCGGGGTGACAAAGTTTGGCTGAGCGTGCATTAGACGTGATGACGAGCATTCGGCCTAATAATCATAAGTGGTTTGTTATACAAACTACACTCCAATTTCTCATTTTTAAGGCCCCACAAAGGAATGATATCATGGGTGGAGTGTGCGACAGCACATCCAAATGGATTAGAATCAGATGAAATAATAGACATCAACAATTGCCACATTATCTGTCACTGAGAGGTCCATAACACAGTGTTTTGCAATATGCTGCCACCTCAATCATACGTCTCCTCGGGTCACTGTGAGTTTGTGCTGAAGAGACATTCGATCCTAATGGAATTATCAATGTTCAGAGAAGACCGGAGTTGCTTAGAAAAAAGGTATGATGTGACCTCATATCGCTGGCCTGCTTTCGTCCTCTCTCCTGTGAGAGGCATGTATGGCCCTTATAGTTTCTCTGCTTTTTCTTTCAGGCATGAGCAGACTGGTGTTCTGCTCTGATAGCCGCTGTGAGGGAAAATAAGGACGGCCTGTCTTTGTGTTTCCTGCTGAGTTTAACCTTTAACTGAGGTCAAACTGTACTTTGAAAAGCATCTCCTTAGAATGTGAATGACTGAAGAGGATAACAATATATAATGAGGGAAATTATTGTTATGATTAATAAAGTCTACATTTAAAGCATTAAATTGGGCTTGGGATAAACAAAATTTATAATGTCTGCTTAAAAAGAAGTATTCAAAGTAAAAGGTAAAAGCCATTCTGTCTTCAAAGAAGAAATGGAGATCATTCCAATGGAGAGATTCGCACACTTCTCTCAAACACGAGAGCATTTAATCTCATGCTTGTGAATAGGGCACGTTTAGTCCTTCTGAGCCATAGAGATATCAGCCTTTGAAAGTTTTAATGTGTCATAAATATGCTGCTTCATGCTTATCAAATCTTTTCCTGTCTGCGTGAGAATTTATGCACAGAAGCACAGATGGGTGAGGAGGTGGATCAGAAGGAGACAGGGTGTTTGGTTCATGCAAGAGTCATGGTGTCACATTGTTTTAGCACTATGAAATAGTGCTATGCTTTGAAGAACGCTCAAATGCGCAGTGTTTATATCAAACCACAACTAATTCCGAGTAAACACTAATATTATAAAGGTATGTAATATTAACCCGATGTTAATAGTGGGTTAAAAGGATGTCAGCTTTGATTATAGCGTTGTGGACATCACAGCAGGACTGACATTTTTCCTCACATTTGCTGCTTATTCTTTCCTTTATCATCATTTTGAATCTCGCTGCACATACAAAGTTTGACATCAATTTTCCAGTTCCTTGAACTACAGCAGAACCTTTAAACTTTCTCAGTTCACCCGCTGTGAGAGATGGTATCAGACCTCATGAACAACATGCTGGTGAGAAATAGATGGCAGTCACCCCAAACGCATTTTTCCTCCCTGCAAATTCAGACTTTTGTAGCATGTACATCTAAAGATCCAAAAGAAACAATCAAATCAATCCTGAAACTGAGAACTGATGAATGCTGTTGTATTAAGATCATGTTTTTAAATAATCATGCATTTTTACGAAAGACATGGTTATTGAAAAGAAAATACACACCTGCACCCCTAAGGAAAATGTCTTTTTTTTTATTGTTTATTGAATATTGATATGGCGACCCAATATGTGCAAGGAAAACAATAAGTTAGTCTCACTGTTTTTCCAAAAATAACCACAAGGTGAAATCAAGATACATTTTTTTGTAACTGTGGACTACAGTGATGTAGAAGTTTTCACCATGAACTGGTGATGTACCAGAGAGATTTCACAGTAAAATATATCATTTTCAGCAGTAAGAAAGAAGAGTTTTAAAGCTTGTTGTTTTGTAGAACATTACAGTAGCTGTAGATAGGGAGTATGTGTTATTTAATAAAAAATATAATTACTGTATATTTTCAGAATGACAGAATTTTTTTCTCAAACATAGTCAGTGGGATATAACGCCCCCAGGGAGCAATGGGCAATTACTGTTCTAAAGATCAAATCCTTTGTTTTTCAATCAAGTGAATTCTAACTAGTTGGTTGAATAAAAATATTTAGATTTTATATTTAAAAATGACCTCAAGTTAGCATCATTAATTTTAAGGTAAAACTGCCTGTACTCTGATTTTGCTGTAAATGTTTAAAGCAATTAGCTTCGTCAGACGGTGGGGGTGTTTTGCCCCATAGGTGGGGTAAAACGTCCCCTCGGTACAAATTTAATTTTTGTTAAAAATCTAATATGTTGGTGCCAATATCTTTGTGGTTAGTGTGTCAACATATAGTGCAACTGTGCTCACGGCAACCCGAGTTCGATTCCCGGTTCGTGGTCCTTTACCGATCCCCCTCCCCTCTCTTTCCTGTCATCTCTATACTGTCTTATCTCAATAAATTGCATAACAAGCCCATAAAAAAAATTCTAATAGCATGAAAGCTATGGACATTTTTCATACTCTGTTTATAATTTATGTCATTGTCATTAAAACTATGATAACTTTTCTGAACACATCTAACTTTTGTTTCACAGAAAAAAATTACACTGTCCTTAAGGGGGGCGTTTCCCCCACTCTACCCTATAGCTTTAAGTATATAGTGATTTATATAGTCACTATTGTCAAATACTTTTCATACAACAATATATTTG
The DNA here is from genome assembly GCA_019740295.1 of Labeo calbasu. Taxonomy (NCBI): domain Eukaryota; kingdom Metazoa; phylum Chordata; class Actinopteri; order Cypriniformes; family Cyprinidae; genus Labeo; species Labeo calbasu. Next base: position 9,150 of record JAHKKF010530234.1, read on the forward strand.
AGTAAAAAGTAACTAACTAATCTGGCAGCTTGTGTTAGTACGAGCATACCTCATGTAAGAATCTCCACTGTAATTGGAGCAGTCAATATGGGACTACTTTCTCTGTAACAAATCTATTCTCCTCACTTTAGAAAAACAATTAATTGCAGCACTGACATTCTGCATTTTCCTGCTCTGCAAGCTCAGGGATTTGGGTGGCCTTTATGACCACATCCTTTTCAAGGACAGTATTTAGCTCCAGCAACAATTGCTGTGCTTATTGGAGAATTACTGCGAAACTATTGATTTAATCACCTAAAATTAAAACCAGCATAAACTCATAAACAAGCCTTTTGTCTTAAAACACTTATTATAATCAGTGCTTGAAATGGCCCGTACGTACTGGCACTGCTGTATTTTAGCATTTTGCGTACTGGCACTTTTTTGTGCGTTTTAATGTGTTTTTCAGCCTTTGAAAGGCTTTTAATGTGTTTTTTAAAAGTTAGATTTACTTGCTCAAAATTATGAACCTTTTGTTATTACATAGAATGAGCTCAAGGATCAGGAAATTGCAATGTGGCTGTTCAAGATTATACGCTGGTGATTTTTGTTATAGTGTTGTTGAAGAAAGCAAAAAATCAAAAGCACCTTTTCCCAGGCTTCCCTTTAGCTTATAAGCTGCTATTTTTGCCATATTTATTTATGGCAAAAAAAGTTTATGGTTTTAAACTTTCAGATGCATTATTTATTTTTAAGGAGTTTCAGAGATTCTAAGATGATTAAAAAAACGTTTGCTCACTCTTGTAACTCAATAAACAACATGTAGCATATGCAAATATTTGTTACAACCCTTTCCAGTTCATATTGTTATTGTATTAATTGCCTACATGTAGATTGTATAAAATACTGTAATCAGGGTGCAAATTATTGGGCGTTACCTGTGCTAGACAGACATTTTTGACTGTTGCACTGCGTCTTCTTGCTTTTTCAGCATACATCCACCTTATTTTTCAACGAAGAAGTAAGCAGTTTTCTGTGAATGTGTGAGACTTCTCGTTCATTAGCCACTGTAGGGAAATATCGAGAAGACCTACAGTGCAGTAAAAGGTAAAACTGTTTACACTACAAACTAGTCTGTTCATAATTAAGATAATATGTTAAAATAATATGGTAAGACACGCAAGTTTGCAGTATCAAGCAGCAAAATGAGCTGTTTTGTACAACTAAAAATAGCTGGACGCACGACACTGGAAGCCAGACCCATTACATTTACAAATGCCGCGCCCATTCTTACGGAAAATATAGATGGATAAAACTCGGAGTGACCAACTGATGGGGAACTCAATAAACAACATGCAGCATATGTAAATATTTATTACAACCCTTTCCAATTCATATTGTTAATTGCCTACACGTAGACTGTATATAATGCAAGTTATTGGGCGTTACCTGTGCTAGACAGATATGTTTGACTTTTAGCATTTATCCACCTTATTTTTCAACATGGAAGTAAGCTGTTCTCTGTGAATGTGCGAGACTTCTTGTTCATTAGCTGCTGCAGAGAAATATGGAGAAGACTAACAGTGCATTAAACAGTAAAACTGTTTGCACTACAAACCAGTGTGTTCATAATTAAGATAATACGTATAAATAATATGGTAAGACATGCACTTTGCAATATCAAGCAGCAAAATTAGTTGTTTTGTACAGCTAAAAATAGCTGGACGCATGACACCGGAAGTCAGACTCATTACATTTACAAATGCCCGTACCTGTTCTTAAGGAAAATATAGGTGGATAATCGCAGCATGGCTGTTCAAGAAATTGCTGTGCTGGTGTTTTTTGTTACAGCATTGTGGGAGAAAGCAAAAAATCAAAAGTGCCTTTTTCCCAAGGGGAACTTTAGCTTAAAATCTGCTATTTTTGTCATCTTTATTTATGTGTTTTAAACTTTTAGATGCATTTTTTATTTTTTAGGAGTTCCAGAGATTACTGCTGTAAGTCAATGACCTCAATAAACAACATGTAACATATGCAAATATTTATTACAACCCTATCCAATTCATATTGTCATTGTATTAATTGCCTACATGTATACTGTATATAATACTGCAATCAGGGTGCAAATTGTTGGCCGTTACCTGTGCTAGACAGACATGTTTGACTTTTTGCACTGCGTCTCTTTGCTTTTTCAGCATTTATCCACCTTGTTTTTCAACATGAAAGTAAACGTTTTTTTGTGAATGTGCGAGACTTCCAGTTCATTAGCCGCTGTAGAGAAATATGGAGAAGAACAGTGCAGTAACCGGTAAAAATGTTTGCACTGTAAACCAGTGTACTCATAATTAAGATGATACGTTAAAATAATATGGTAAGACACGCCATTTTGCAATATATCAAGCAGCAAAACAAGCTGTTTTGTACAGCTAAAAATAGCTGGAAGCGAATGACACCTGAAGCCAATGAACCCATTAAATTTCCAAATGCCCACGCCCGCTCTTACGGAAAATATAGGTGGATAAAACGTTTAAAAATGCGTTTTGAGAACTGTTCAATGCAAACGGCCACTTCATTCTACTAATCGGTGTCTAAAACTGCCCTTTTATATTTTACGTGGGACTGTCAGTTGGCAGGTTTCAACAAATTGGCATTTGAAGAGCTGATGAGGTAATACTACTACTACTACTACTACTACTACTACTACTACTAATATATATAACTAATAAAGAAACTTCAGCGAAATTAACAACTATATCTAACCTCAATTATATTAATAACTGTTTACAGTTAAATAATAAACACAATATAATAAATGCACAGTTAAAGGTATTGACGTGTAGCAGTCTTGGTTTCCGAGAAGTCTTAAAGAATATTTCGTCCTTTAACATAAGCATAAGCTATATTTTGTTTCAAGTAACTAAGTTTCACAAACCACAAAAATACTTTACCATGAGCTAAACAGAAACGAAGTCGTTCGGGAAGTAACCATAGCAACAGCGCTTTCTGTCAGGCTTAGTTTTTAAACTTCCAAACACAAAACCTAAGTCCATCGTTATTGTGTTTACGTGTTTTTTAAAATCACAAATATATCAAAACGTGAGTGCTGTGGACGCCAAAATGCAAATGATGGTTTTCCAGGTGGAACCTCAACAGAAAATGATTCTCACACTGACTAATGTAATGCTAATATATTCTCGAAACAAACTGTCTACCTAGACAGCCTATTTTGGGAATGCTTCTACGAGGCTGTCTAGGAAGGCAGCTCACTATGTTTTGAAACACAACCTGAATGTGTCTTGGAGCGAGATGGAGTCCGCTGTCAGTGATTCAAGGAGGAGCCCACACGCTCCACATGCTCGGCGAGATATGAGCGGCAGTTAGATGCACTTGGATTACCGGCTGCTGAACTGAAACAACGTCTCCGCTCATAAAAAATATGTAAAACAGTGACGTTTTTGATTACACGTCTTTTTAACGAGTGGATATTCTCCCCAGTCGGAGATAAAACACAAGATGCACTAAAAGCATCACTTATTACAGTCCCAGACGATGGAATTCAGTTTGAGAAGCCCAGTGTGAGAAAGTGAAGTACGCGCAGGATTTACATTCTCATCCACAAAACGGTAAAATTTGATTATTTTATTATTATGGATTAAACACCGTGGCGCTATATTGCTGTGTTACCTGCATGTTTTGCATATGTGCCTAGCCTAAATCTCGCAGTTTCTTTTTATCTTGCATGATTTGTGACTTCTGCGTATGTGTTGTGCTTTCTTTTAGCTTTGTTATTACATATAGAATAATTGTATTAATAAAAAAATTAATAGATAAATTAAAAAGCTTCTAAATTTGCTCAATATAAATAGTAAGTGTTAACCTGACAACATGCATTCATCTGTTTGCCCTTATAAATTAGAACAGAAAAAAAATAGATTCATAATTTCCTACTGTCAATACATCAAGGCATATACTGACTGAACTTAAAGCCATTTGAAAACATGAGCTGAGCTCTTTTATTGGTTTTGCAATTATATAATAAGTGTGCACACCGCAGCATCTGTGTTTTATAAATCTCTAAATATGAGGCATACAGTCAGATAGTGACAGATATTACCCTGGATGCCTCATAAACTGACAGTGTTTTCCAGTTCCACGCTGGACTACTGATCTACTTAGCGTCCTTTGATTATGATTATGATAACCACACCGTTTCATAATTTGTGTAGAACATTGGCTCATTATGTAAACCCTATACAGGAAGCAGTGTTTCTAGGTTTCTATCTCCTTTATGGCAGCAGGATTAAATTGGAGTCACCACCGTATATTCCACTGATAGGATTAAGAACTACAACTGGGAAATCTGAAAAATGATGAAACAAAACAGTGCAGATGTTGTTTTTACAGTTTGGTTATAAAATAACAGGGGTCTTTTAAAGAAAGTGTTTGTTGAGATACATATTTCACCTTTTTAGTAACAATGCATGCAAGTTAAATCAAATAAAAAGCAATAAAATACTAATGACACAAAGCAGTGATGTATCTTAAAAAGATTTATTTTTATTTGCAGAGATAAGGTTTTGACTTTCCTGTAATCGAATAGTACAAAATGCATTATTTGAGTTGAGCGGACAGCAGGGACGTACTGCCAGAAATAGACTGTGATTTTAGATACTGACTGCTTTTGAAGAATGCTTGTGTGCTTTCACATATGGGTTTCCTTTTTTATCAGTTAATCTTTTTGATCAAGTTAATCTCAAGCACGAAAAGAAGGAAAGCAGGCAAAAAAGTGAATCACCATAGAGACTATAAACAACCGTGTTAATGTAAGACTAGTTTCGGTCCATGTATGGGGTCATGGACGTTCACTTGTTGAGCTCTGCTCCCAATTCAGCTAATGGTTCATGCATTATTCATTAGTATGTTTCAGACTGTCCCAGGCCATGCTTACATGTCTGCACTGCTTAAAATATGATAGTAATGCACCAGAAAACTCACACTCGCCATCGACCTAACATGCTTTTTGTACAGAAGGAAAGTAATGATCTACTTGACTGTGACATTCATTGTTACATAATTGGACTGTTTTTTTTAAATGATTAATACTGACCACAAGCAGATTTGAATTTGTAAAGACGGATTATGGAGTTTATAGTTCCATACACAAGAGAAGTAATTGGATACATTTCCCTTTGAACATGAAGTACCTTTTGTAATTTATTAATCAGCTCTTAATAAGCACAAAGCTTGAAAATTAAACCCATTAACTGTAATTAAGTTTTGTTCATTTCAAAAACATTCAGTCGCAGTGCGTTGTTGTTATACAAAGCATGCATTTTAATGCGCTCACCCTGTAGGATGTAGATTAATATTTTTCATAAGGAGGCAGTTGATGATTCAGCTCACACATAAACAAGTACCTGAATTTAATTACAGTTTTTCGGTTAGGTAATCTATTTAGAAGGTTTGATGTTATTCTGTCAGGTGGATTTTGATGTAATTTGGGTAAGTTTGCAATACTCTTAGGCTTAGATTTTCATCCATTCTTGTTCTGGACAGGCTACACATGAGGTGTGAGCAATCAGTAGGTGGAGCTAAAGTACAATCATGTGCTATATAGCCATCTAGAGTTGTCCAGAGAAGACTATGAAGTTTGTTTTGGACCATTTTGGGGGGTATTTTAAATATTAAACATTTGAAAGAATTATGAACATTTATACACTATAAAATGTAGGGTTAGTAAGATTGTTTATTTATTTATTTATTTTTAAGACATTAATACTTTTATTCAGCAAGGATGCATTAAATTGATTAAAAGTGACAGAAAAGACGTTTATAATTTTACCAAAGTCTTTTTTTTTTTTAATTTTAGATAAATACTTCTTAAATACTTCTATAATATAAAATACTTCTATAATATAAAGTACTTCTTTATAAATACTTCTATTTTAAATAAAATCTTCTAGGGAAGACATATCCACTATTAACTAAGTGTTTTCCCACAGTAAACTTCTAATTTGCTGCTTATTAATAGTTAGTAAAGTAGTTGTTAAGTTTAGGTATGTAGGATCAAGGGATCTAAAATATGGTCATGCAAAATAAGACATTAATATGTGACCCTAGACCAGTCATGAGGGTCATTTTTTTTCGAATTTGAGATTTGAATAAATAAATAAATAAGCTTTCCACTGATGTATGGTTTATTAAGATAGGACAATCTGTGGCAGAGATACAACTATTTGAAAATCTGGAATCTGAGGGTGCAAAAAAAAAAAAAAAAAAAACAATTTGAAAATTGCCTTTAAAGTTGTTCAAATTTAGTTCTTAGCTATGCATATTACTAATCAAAAATTGATAGTAATAGTTTTGTTATGGTAGGAAATTTACAAAATATCTTCATGAAACATGATATTTACTTAATATCCTAAAGATTTTTGGCATAAAAGAAAAATTGATAATTCTGACCCATATAATGTATTTTTGGCTATTTGGCTATTTTGGTTTTGTGGTCCAGGGTCACATATGTGCTTTCTAAGTACTAATTACCAGACAATATGCTAGTAACATGCATGCTTATAAGCAACTAGTCTGCAGTGAGCAGTGGTCCTAAAAGTGTTAGCAAATTTTCTATTCATTAGCAAATCCTAAAAAAATACCCATATGAATCCTAAATAAAAAAAAAACTGTATTTTTATTTTCCAACAAAAATATTAAGCGGCACATTTTCTTATAAGATAACAAGAAATGTTTCTTCAGCACCAAATCACATGAATAAATTAAAAATGTAAATATATTAAAAGAAAAAAGGGTTATTTTAATCATATTTCACAATGCAGTGTCTCTTGAGTTACTTGTTCTCACAGTACATATCATCTTATAAGTATTCATGAGTAATGTCACATGCTCGATTTGTAATGATTTAATTCATTTAATGAGTTGAGTTCATTTAATGAGTTCATTTTTTCACTCAGATATAAATTATCATGCTTGTTTTAACTGAACTGATTTTAGTATTTCTAAATGAAGCACATCCCATGAAGAGTACGCACTCGTTTTAATAAGCACTCGTGTGTGAATGAGAAATGTTCTTTCTTTCGTACGAGAATTTCTGTATTTCAGAACCAGGCCCTCAAAGATTATTCACAGGAAGTGAAATCGAAATGGTACACGTTGGATTTAGCAAAATGGCTTCTAATTTAAGCCTCACAATAAGATCTTCCTTTATGTCTCAGCTATGTCTGTCATTTCCCCATTGGATAACTCGGTTTGTTTTGATGCCATTTATTTACCCTATTTGTTCACTCACATCTTCACCAATGTTATGTGCTAAATTTTGTTAATCCAATCTTACTTCAATTTCTTTCTGGTGGTCTGTACTGCCTGTTCTCATTTACAGCCTATTTGGTTTTTTCTATTTCCTTGAGTTGCTCCCTGCTCACCGGCAGGTAGGCAGGCCGACAGACAAGCAGAGGTTGACAGCAGGCAATGCATGGTTGGTTTGGAGCGCGCTCTTTTCCTCTCTCTCTCTGTGTGTGTGTGTGTGTGTGTAATGGGAATGTTTGGCATCACATGGGCCTGTCTGCTCAATTCACTGCCTTTGCGTCAATGGCGTTTCGTGATTGCTTTGCTTAATATATTGAAAACGCAGAACAATCTTAATTGCTTTCCCAAAAAGGTTAGGTTGTTTGTCACAGGTTTTTTAGAAGCAGCTTCATTGCAAGGTTTGGACATCATACAATATCAGCATGTCAGGTTCTTGTATTTAATTATATACATATGATTTAATACAAAAGCAATTCAGATTAGCATTTGGTTATGGCACTATTGCAACCTGGCTTTCAAGAGGACAGTTCACCAAAAAATGATCATACACTATCTCTCATATTATTTCAAACCTGTATTTCTGTAGAACAAAAAATGCTGAAAGATGCTGAAAAATGTCTCAAAACTGCTTTTTTTGGTCCATACAATGTTCTGAACTTTCTTTGCACAAAAACATTTTAAACATTCTACAAAATATCTTCTTCTGCTCTGCATATAGTCAGTCAGCTTTGGAATGACATAAGTGTAAATTAGTAAATTAACTAAATTTTCATTTTTGGATGAGCTATCACTTATGGCTTTGAGTAATCTTCATTTTGTTGAACACTACTGGAAAAAGAAAAAAAAATGCTATGGTTCCTTACTGGAGTAAAATGCATTAGTAATGTCTTAGATGAGACAATATGGGACAGGCATACTGAACTGGCTGAATTCTCAGCGGAGACACTGTCAGGCTGCCATATGTGTTGTGTAATGGACTCTATAAAGCTTTTATGTAAGGCTGAATTGGTTAGCAATGATTAACAGTCACGGCAGGTGGAGGAATGAGCTTGTTTGAGAAACTGGACAACCGCTGATCATATAAACGTTTGTATTTATGCATAGATTATTTTTAATGAAAATGGTAGGATGTTTTGTAACTAACATACAGAAAATATCTTTCAGTTCGAAAGCGGAGCTTAAGTCTTAACACTGATTAAACATTTTGTAGGTGAAAATCCAAAGGAATTCCTTGATACATCGTTTTTTATGTGTGGAAAACTCTGAACTTTCCCAAGACATTTCTCATTGCTCCATCTCTCAAACATATCTAAGCTACTATTTATTTGCTGGTTTCACTAAATCTGCTTTCGGCAATTTTAAAAATGGTTTTCTCTGACATAAGACAAGCAGCGCTTGTGGGTTGTTATCAGTATAATCTCTTTTTTTAGCAGGAGTACTTGTGTGGATATGACTGTAGTTTTTCAGATATTGCACTTACAGAAACCGCAATTATGTGTATTTTCATCCTTACCAATATTCTTAAAAGGCTCCAAGTGCGCACACTGCCAAAGTGTTTATAAAATTCCAGCACTGAGGGTGTTATTTTACCCCCTGTGGTAGGCTTATTAAACTCATATGTAAAAAGAATGTGCTTGTACATTTCTGTACAGTTTATCAGAAGTTTGAATCATTTGCATAAGCAGTTATACTGAGTTATATTTCGACTATAGCAGCCTAGCAGTACCTCATGCATTGGTACCTCTGCCAAGTAACGATTATCTTATCCAAATGCTACTGAATTACTTATATTTCAACAATTCTATTTATGTATTACTATATTTATTCATTCCAGGATTGTGTTTAGCGAGGCTGACAGCACCAGACACTGTTCACCAAGTATTTTAAAACTGTGAATCAAACATTTCCAAGCATTATTTTCAATGCCAAGTCACAGAGTCAAGACAGGGGAAGTCTTTTCATGTGGTGATCAAAACTTTTCCTGGCTTCTCAATTCTCAGTGTGGAAAAACAGAGTAACATGTATTTATAGTGTCTGAATAGGAATGTTTGTCTTTACATAATCTGCGCAGAATATCAGAAAACTGACAGACGAAAACACATTTCGTCAGTTTTAAAGAAAACAGGGCAAAATAGATTTAAGCCTATTCTTTATGTGTGGGACTGACAGTGATGAGCTCAAAATGCTTATGGCACAGATGGTTCAGTTCAGATATATATTTTTCACACACTAATTTCTTAAAAGTGGGGCAATTCAGACTTCAGCCTTTTGTTTAAAACTCTTCCTCCGTTGCGCTGCCAGTTGTGTTAAGACTCTTTGGAGAACAAGCAGCACATTTTCTCAGCAGGCAAAGACAGACACAGCTGTGCAGGCTTATATTTAACCTCATAGTTGGCTATTGATTAAAAACGAAAAATGATTTATATAATTCATGTGGTGAAAATAAAAACAGGACCGTATAAAGTAGATAGGCCTATAACATTATTGCATAATTTTTCAATATATTGAGATAAAGTTGATATGAAGTTAAATGAAAATGTATGAATAAGATGCTTAAAATCACTACGCTTTACCCTTTACGCTTTACAAGGTTTACCCTTCTTTCCCCTCAGAAACACTGAAACTATAGGAGTAAGGAGAAAGTTTTGTTTTAAGACAAAATGCATGAAATCATATTAATAATATAGATCAAGGAAATAATTCTGTGTTAGTGTTGGGGGACTATCCAGTCTCTAGTGATCAGGTAGGGCTGGGCGACAAAACAATACCGATAATAATCATGATATAATTTTTCTCGATAAAACGATAACAAGAGATCGATAAGCGTTTGATATGTTTACGCAGCAAAAAAAATTGAAGAAAACAGCGCCGCTCGTTTGAACAGTGCCACATACTTGAAGAAATGCTGGGTTAAAAACAATCATTTCTGGGTTATTTGGCAACCCAGTGCTGGGTAAATATTGGACATAACACATCTTGGGTTATTTTAACCCAGCTTAAAATTTTTTGACATATCGCTGGGTCAGTCAGCCTAATTGAAAGTTTTTCATTTTAAATAATTAATATGCACTCTAAAATCTCTCTCTTTTATTTATTTATTTATTTATTTATTTATTTATTTTTAATAGGACAAGAGCAGTGTACAGTATACAATATTGTAGAATCATAAAATATTCAAAAACATTCAGTAAACATTTTAGGGCATGAAAGAAGCAGCATGATAAGCCAACGGGAATCTGTGAGAAGAAAACTGCTATGAGTAAGCTGTTCCAGTTCATTATATGACTTATATTCATGACTTACCTTATATTCATGTTTTGAAAAGTTACATCAATGTAGGGCTGGGTATCGTTCAAAAATTTTCATTATCGATACCGATGCCTTGACTTTGATACTGGTTCCTGAACAATACCAATTTCATGTCATGATATAAATTGTTGTTGTGAAATAAAATTACTATATAATGAAATAAGATTTGGCTTTATCCTTTAAAGGGGTCATCGGATGCTAAGTTCACTTTTACATGTTGTTTGAACATTAATGTGTGTTGGCAGTGTATGTACAAACCTACCCTATAATGATAAAAATCCATGCAGCGGTTTTTAATTAATCTGTAAAAATAATATNCCCTTTTTCAAATCGAGCCGTTCTCAGATGCCTGTCGGTGTGCCGTCACACCCACAGAGGCCGCTCCAATGATAGTTGATTGAAATGAGCGTTTTACCTCAGATCAGCTGTAACAGTCCGCCTTCTTTGTTTCGATGCCAGAGCAGGGATGTAAGTTAGACAAGAATATCTCCGACTGAGCGATTGAGGTGTTGTGTTGCTGGATGTAATAATGAACATAGTAGTCGTCACTTACTCCCGACATCTGAGTCGCTGAAGATGCAGTAGATTACGTTTGTTTGTGAAGGGAATGCGCCTCCCGATCTACATATATCCGTCTATGTTCATGCGAATCATTCATGATCCAGCTTCACTTACAGCAGAAGTGAGTATAAGGGTTTTTTTTATGAATCTTTGCGATCACCTAATAATGTGCTAGTTAGCAAGTTTAGCGGCTAAATGCGACTAAAGTAAACAGACTCGTCTCTCCACAGAGAGAAGAGAGGGGCGGGGCGAGCAGAGCTCATTTGCATTTCACAAGGCTTTTCAATCTACAGAACACCAACATTTACCGTGGATTTACTGTAGTAACACTATTCATATCTTATTTTATCATATTAAATGGTTAAATTAGTAATGGAATGTATTTTTTGTGATTAAGCTATAGCATTTGTACATTTATACTAATGTATAGACTACTGTTTTTCATACAAATACCTAGAAACCATATAGTTATATTTTTACCATGGTATTAAGGTGCTATGCGTGGTTTTAACCGTGGTTAACGTGATCTTAATGAATGCTACTATGGAAGACAAATGGCTCATTTTAATAAAATGCAAACAGTCAGAAAAATTATATTTCACCATATAAATATGAGGTCATTTTTACAGATGTTACCGTTTTGTTACTGATTACTCAGCTTAAGCTACTATTAAATGTATATTTCTAAGAGACAAAAAATGTAACATTAATAATATTGTAGTCAGGCAACACATTGTAGTCAATCACACATTAGAACATGCAGAAATTAATTTATATTTGGATACATTTTGTTAAGGAAAAATGATTAGAAAAGTGTAACGATTTCAAAAACGTGAAGTGTTATAAACAGTTAATGGTCTGGTTTCTACAGCTTTGACTTAGGAGCAAAAATCTGCATTGAAGCTTGAAAGAAATAAAAAATTTAAACTTGTCGTGATCATTATTAATATTAACTGATATCAAAAAACGTTTTAAAAAATTTAAACAGCATTCAAAATGTGATATGATCAAACCACCTTTAGAGATTCTCAGAAACGCATGTGATCCCATCATTTTCGAAGTGTAAACGATAATCTGTCCTAGTCAACGTCAAAGAACCATCTACTACCTTGTCAGTCAACCACTGCTGTAAAAAGGTGTTTTAAATGTGTATCTTGAAGGTAAACCTTTTGAAAGCTCGTACGTACAGTACTGCACAACATACTGATGTGTGTAGTCCCTTCCAAAAAGCGACATATTTGAAATGCCTCCGGCTCGCCTGACCGCTTGTGATAGTATCACGCAAGACTGATGCTAACAACAGGTGTTAACAGGGCCAATGTTGCGTGACTGCTGCTAAATGAGGGATGTTGCGTTTTGTGCATGCGTTTCAAATACATCTGGCCACATAAATGTGTCTCTGCAAACAGATAAAAATCCACTTTGACATATATTTCGCCTATGTTCACTGCAGTGACGATTCTCGTGCTGGACAGCAAAATGTTCTGTTTAGGGCTTTTTTGGCCCACCCATATGGCAACCCTTTTTTTGGCTGCTCCTTCCATCTGTCTCATCCATTTGGGAGGAGTATAGTTCATGGACAGGTATGTGGCCACACGTCAAGATGCATTAGTTTTATCCGATCAGAGAAAAAAAGTATAAATACCCCCTATGATGGAAGAATCCCAATTTGCATTGGCTGCTCTGATTAAATGTATTAGAAATGTAAAAGCTTTGCTTGTAAACTGATTTACATGAGCCAGCAAAGCAGTGGAATAATGAACACGGTTCCTATAGATTTTTGCCAGCAGTCACTCTTTTTTTTGCCTTTTTCCCATTCATATCTGTTACCCAGCCCCCTAGAAATTAGCATATGAAATAGGGTTTTGTACCTAGAGTGTGTGCACTTTTACTCCATGATATTTAACTTGATTTTTGGCGGTAATTGTAGATTACATAGATTTCAAACCTGCAGGAGGTATAGTATGGTTTCTGGATAGTGCGTGAAGCTATTAATGTTCATCTCACTGCTTGTAACAATTTTCCATACTTGGAAAATAATAAGAAAAACAGAGCAAATTTGGAGTCATTGAACATTAGTTTGTGTTTGATTTATCTCTGCCCAGAGCCTCCATTGAATGCCTGTGATGTGCCTTGTCTGTCTGCTCCCAGAAAGCTATTTTGCCATTCGTGCCCCATTATCTGATTTATAGAGGTAATGTTTGTTCCATTAACCAAACCGTATCCTTTGCCAGTTTAACTTTTTAAACGCCTCTGTACAGATTTAATGTTGGGATTACTTTGGGTTTTTCGTACCTGTGTGTGCACAATGACGGTCTTTATTCAGCTAATGCTTTCACAACCGTGTTTGTAAAGCCCAACAATTTACATTGCCGTTACCGCTGAGCACATCCGTATTACTCATATTCCATATTTCTACATATCTTGCAGTCAGTTTAATCACCTGGAGCAGGACAGTGTTCATGTTGTTTCCAAAGCTATTAAAGTAAACATGTTTGACCTTCACAGTAATAAAGTTATAGCTTGTCTTTCATTCCTCCATATACGTTTTTTGTACACTTTGAAATAAAATCATGAACAAGTGTTAAAAATCACATAAGGTGTCTGTCAAAATAATAAGAATCCAGTTATTCCACAAAATACATCTGGAAAACAAAAAGACCTATCATTTTTCTTGACGGCTGAAATGTAAAATTCTAGGAAACTGAATGAAAATGACTACTGAAAATGAATACTCGGGATGTGCCAGATAAAGCGGCGTCAGTCTTTCCTTCTGCTATTAAAATCGTCTTGTGCATATCTATGCAAAAATCTGCAGAGAAACAGAAGTCAGTGTATCAGAATGAAACCTGTTAAGGTCAGTGAAAAATGTCAAAACTGTCAGAAAAGTGAGATTGCTCCACTTAGATAATCAAAGTTTAATTCTTCTTTGTTTGCACTGTGGCTCACCCAGAGTGGTTTCACACAGAGAAATGTTACTTAATATTTGACAGTCTGCCAGATGGGGCTACATGGGGCGTAGAAATATAAATGGGTCAACTTCATTTACAGAGGGGCTCAAACATTCCTGATTACAATTATCAAATGTGAACTCAAGTCCTCAAGACATAAATGAGTGCAGGTGAACTGTTGTCTAGGTTCAGACGGGACAACAGGTTCAGAAAAATGAGCTCATCTTCACAAAATTTTTCCAATCTCAGGTGCCTGATTTAAAATGTATATTATTCCCAGATTGATCAGGATTTAAGAACTGGCTCCATTTCAGTTCATTATATGGACAGGATATTGCTTCACATAATGCTTCACATTTAAAACATTTGCTTTCTACAGTGTTAAAGACAAATAAGATCCGCACACGAAAAATAAG
>JAHKKF010530235.1:3684-15858 GCA_019740295.1 Labeo calbasu
ATCCAAATGGGACCGTTACTGTTGTGTCCTACCTACTCGGGGCCCCATACAAACATTTAAACAACAAGAACGTCCAGTGTGTGGTGAAACACAACACCCTAAAAGATGACCTTGTGCTGGACTACACAATTGACATCCATTGTAAGTACACATATGCCTGATCTATAAACCAGTGTTTCTCAACCCTGTTCCTGGAGGCACACCAACACTACACATTTTCCAACTTTTCCTAATCAAACACACCTGAATCAACTCATCATCTCGTTAGTAGAGACTCCAGGACCAGAAATATACTTGTCAGATAAGGGAGACAACCAAAATGTGCACAGTTGGTGTGCCTCCAGGAACAGGGTTGGGAAACACTGCTATAAACCAACAACTTGCATACAAATGACTGATATGCAGAGCTAGGTAGATTACTTACAAATTGTAATCCATTACTGATTCCAAATTACACTACTAAAAAAAGAAGAAATATTTTAGGTTTATCTGCATGCCATATGATTAACCAGTGTCAGAGAATTGTGAACATGCGAATGTGATAGGCTACTTAATAATTAAAATATATATTTTTTTAAATATCGGGGGTACTTAAAGGGGTCATTTATTATGATTTTTTAACATCTGCAAAGTTACGATGCTCAAAGTTCAGAGCAAAGGGAGATATTGTCTTTTAAAGAATTGCTGATTGACCACCCCTTTAAAGTAAATATATTAGGTGAAAGAAGTTCAGATGACAAAACGAGAAATAATGAGAATTTGTGCATTTGAATGAGTTTGAAAGACAAAAGCCTTTCAATAATACATAATGGTTAAATAACCTACTGAGTGATAAAATGATCTTTGAAAGTCCAGTGGTCAAATGCTGTGTCGCCACCTGACTAATTACAAATGTCTTGGTGTGAATGTCCACAAAACTGGACTTTCTGAGTGTATATAGTAATATCAGTAGACTGTTTTAGAAAGGAAAATTTAAAAGATAAAAAGAGAATTAGAAAGAATCAATAAATAATGAATCATTTATTGCCATTGTGTGAATAATATGTAATCATGCAATGAATAAACAGTAACTGTAGTCTGATTACGAGTGTTTTAAAATGTAACTTACAAGTAAATTACAAGTACTTCATTTTTTGGACCTGATTACGTAATCCAGATTACATGTAATCAGTTACTACCCATCTCTGCTGATATGTGTCATTTAAAATTCAAAATTTCATGTTCTAGATGCTTTCTATGTGAAATTGAAGATTTTTTGAAGTTACCATCAAACATATACCTTAACAGTTGGTGCAGTAGGGGATTTTTTGTTGCTAGAGCATGAGTTCCCAAGCTTTTCATGCTAGAACCTACCTAGAGAGGTGTGATGCAGCTCAGGACCCATACCCACTAAAATCTTTTTATTTTGAAATCTAAAGAAACGTGTATGTTTGATGTGTATGTTTTCTTTTCTTGTCATATAATTACATCCTGCTTATCAATTCATTATAAATGAATCACATGTTAATTCAGTTGCTACTCTGGGTTCATTTAAAGAAGGATTCATCAAACCGGTTTTAACCAGCAAACTCCTAAGTTTGTGAATCTTTTTAAATGAAACATTAGAAGAACCAGCTCATGATTGTGAATCAGACGAAAGTCCCTTTCAAGGAAAGTCTGATCACTCTGTGGCCATATTTGCAACACTTCTGGGCAGCTCATACAAGACCAAGTCCTATCTAAATGAATGGAGGAATCCTAAAATCTCAAAAACGGCTCGCTGAACTCACAATTAAATTACATATTTCAAATCGGCAACAAAATCTGAAATGAACTGCCCCATGAATGTTGTTTCTTATGCTCAAATAGTGTTTAAAAAGCTTGTTTTTTAGGCTAGACCAACCAATGCGCATGTACAGTCATAACATACTTATGAATGTGCATGTGCATTCGCTGGTCTAGCCTCAGGTTTTTATGGGAACCCGAGCTTCTAGCGTGCTGCAGTGACGCAATGACTGCCAATCAGCAGTTAGCTCTTTAATTTAGAACAGGGGTGGCGAACGTCGGTCCTGGAGAGCCGCAGCCCTGCAGAGTTTTGCTTCAGCCCTAATCAAATACACCTGAACAAGCTAATCAAGGTCTGAAGGGCTACAGGCAGGTGAGTTTTAATTAGGGTTGGAGCTGAACTCTGCAGGGCTGCGGCTCTCCAGGACCGGAGTTCGCCGCCCCTGATTTAGAAGGTGGGAATATTCTGCCATGTGCGTTGCAGTTTATCTCATTCATAAGTATAGGAGTGAACCACCTTTGCATTTCTATAGTCTTTCATCAGACTATACAGGTCATGCTTTGTGTTTGTTTTGTCTGCAGCTATCAGGAACACCACAGGAAACACTGCTGCAATCTGTGACCCACTTGTGCATGTTAGAAATGTGTTAATACATAGTATGCCCACCAATAAACTTTGTTAAATTTGAGGACTTGTATTTTTCCACATTTCTGACATCGCATAAAGGCATCACTATTCCAAAAATGTTGGGCTTATTCCTACTCAGTAACTCACAGTTTAAAAATTACGGCGTAGAAGACCAAAAAAGTTTTAGTTTCACATACAGTAAATTGTGTTAAAAATATATAGCCAATATTTGCAGTTTAATTTATTTTCCTAGATCCTCCAGAGTCGGTGGTGATAATTCCTGACAGTCCAACAAAAGTCAAAGAATTCATATGTATAGTGGATAGTAACCCAGAACCAACCTACTACACCTGGACTAGGTAATAAAAACATGTTTTGTAAACACTTTACCATTTTTGGGGGTGGGGGTGGGGGATGGGGAACTGTGCATAATGAAGCGTTAAGCAATGTTACCCCTGACAGTTCTGTTATCTAATTATATAAGCGCTCAGTTTAAATAAACTTTTGATTAATTAGGGTGACCATACGTCTAAATCACCCAAAATGTCCGGGATTCAGCTTTTGCTTTCTACAGTCGGCATTCATTGTCTGCGTTTTTTTTTTGTTTGTTTGTTTTAAAGCCTTGCGCAGGACTGTTTTCTTAATCCTGCTCCTGTAAACATTCTAACATTGAATATAATTTTCATGTATCAGGTAGTCGCAATCAATATGTGGAGTATTTAAATAGTTTTGGATGTAGCTCCTTTTGAATGTAGGGTTGCCAAATCTGCATTTTTTCCATGGAATTGGGCTGATTTTAAACTGTTGCGGAGGCTTGATGATCTCCCATAGGTTAAAGGTTTTAAATATTGCATAAATGACATTTTTGACTGAAATCCTTGTATTGAAAGATTTGCATTCTACCTAACTGATACAACTGTGGTAGATATAAGTTTTGTGAACACTACCACTGTGGTAGGGAGCCTTTTAGCTGTGTTTATGATCAATCTGCATAACAGTGACTGTAAAATATGTGGTTTAGGTATGGATATGACATATTTTGAGTTTTGCCTTACCTTGTCCTCTTTTTTAAAAAACTAAAATATAGTCACCATAGATTAATAATCAGTGTATTTTGGTTGGTTGTTTTTTTGTGCACAATAATGTCTGTGTGGCCTGCTACTTTTATTCCTTTCGATCCCATTTGTATTGTATTGTATTTGAGCACTAAATGTTTTTAATCAGTTCACTTTGACTTACAGGGAAAGTCAGACAGATAATTAGCAAGAAGTACGTACATTATTAACTTACAATTAACATTATAAAGTTACAATTGACATTATAAAGGCATTTTTTATGACAAAGAGTCACTAAAGAGCTTTATATTAATAGCAGTTGTTATTCTCTAAGCTGACCATTTTTTTTATGCCATCACAAATCTGACAAGATATATCTGATGCAAATACAGCACTTCAAGGCACAAATTGCTGTTGCATATTTTGGCTATACCAAGATCTGAATGTTATTGGCATAACTGTATTATGGAACTGTATATGGGCAAATCATTTAAAACAAGAGCATTATCATGCATTAAGAAAATAAACAAGGTCCATTTGATATTCACTGTTCTTGAAAAAAGCATCTGCAAAGTCCAAAGGTTATAGACTTAGATGCTTGAAGGTTATTTATGTTTTAGCGCGAGAAACAGATACATGGATGGTCGAGGCGTTCTAAATGCTGGTTGGGGTGTTGGTGGGTGGTTGTTTACTAGTTGAACTTTCTAGATGTTTTTCTTCTTCTTTTTACAGATATTTTGCCACTGATCATCAAGTGTGCTGTCATATACTAGCAGAACAGGTTCATCGATCTTTCATATGTCTCTATTTAACAGAGTGAATAAAAGTACTCCCAATTATGAAGACAACAGGCTTCCTGTCCCAAACCTGTCCCCTGACTTTAACGGCTTGTACATCTGTCGTGCTGAAAACATATATGGAAGTTCAGTAGGTTCTCTGTATGTCAGTGTTCATAATGGTGAGTCTATTTTTGTTTTATAGTTTGTTACATGTTGTTTGAAACTCTTATGCTATGAAAAATATGTGTGCTGCTCGTGTTGACGCACCATTCAGAGCTGAATTCAAACCTTCCTTTTATTGCAAATGGAAAAGGTGGTTGCTTTCTAACTATAGACTTACTTAGCTGAAAACAATGTATCTATGCCATTTCAGTCTGGCTTTCACCCGCTTTACAGCACTGAGACTACTTTTATTGTGCGTGGCAAATTTCATGGTAATGATGTGTATCTAATATCAGTACTGTTGAAACTGTTATGAAAAGACTCCTACCTTTGTAATAGGCAGTCTGTCCATACTTCAGTAACTTATTTGGCTTTCAATTTCATACTGTATATAGTTTAAAATCTTAGTTATGGTCTTTAAGGTAAGCCATGGTAGGGCACCAATTTGTTTTAATTAATTGCTCCACCCTTATACACCTGGGCACACCATTCAGTTTGCAGGAGCTAAAATACTCACTGTAGCCAAGTTAAGGCTGTCATCTATTAAGGGGAGAGCTTGTAGTATCTCTGCTCCTAAGCTATAGGAAAGGAAAAAAAAGGAAAGGAAAGGAAAGGACGTGACATGTGGCCAAGTACTCAGAATTTGTGCTCTGCGTTTAACCCATCCAAGTGCACACACACAGTAGTGAGAAGTGATCAAACACGCGCACACACACACACACCCGGAGCAGTGGGCAGCCATATTGCTATCGCTGCGGGGGGGATCGGTGCCTTGCTCAAGGGACTCACCTCAGAGAGAGCGCTGGATATTCACTCCCACCACCTTCAATCCCTGCCGGACCTGGGACTCGAACCCGCAACCTTTTGGTTACAAGCCCGACTCCCTAACCATTAGGCCACGGCTGCCCCCGTATAGAACAATCTTCCGCAATCTCTTCTTGAAATCTCGGACTCTCAGACCTTTTAAACTCAGTTGGAAACAGTTTTTCACTTTGTTATGTTTCTGATCTTCAACTCTTCAGTGCTGTTTGGTTTATTATATCTGCATCCTTGCATCTTTTTGTACTGATCTGTTGCTGTTTGCATTTTTTGCTGTTCTGTTCTGGTCTTTGATGTTGTAATGCTGTTCGGTAGCAATTGTTTTGCTCTGTGTTCTCTTTCTATTCTTGTAAAGTGAGCTTGAGGTCTTGAAAGGTGCTATATAAGTTTTTATTATTATTATTGCTATTATTATTAACAATTCTGGACATTGTAATCCAGGATAAACAGTAACATTGTAGAAGTGTTAAAAATTGACAATTTTTTTACTTCTCTCCATCCTTCTTTCCAGAATCCAGCAGTGTCTGTTGGGGTCTGTTTGGTTTTCTCTGTTGCTGTGCTGCTCTTGCTGCTGTTGGTGCGATATTCAAATTCAAACCGTAAGTTTGAAGACTTGATTTGTCTCAGCTTAATGTGAGAGTTTGCAGCTTTTGTATATTACATTTTACATTTACAGAAAATGGCTTATTTTCACACTGAAAAATAAGGTGGATATATTGCAGGGTTTCTCAGATCTGGACCTGGTGGGTTACTGCCCTGATCAAAACCCACCTGTAATTTTCTCAAAAGCAAAGGACACTTTCTAGTGAGGTTGTGTCCTTCCTTGTCAGCATTAAACGTTAGAACAAGAAGCTCTAGTACATGCACACAGATACATCATAAATGTTTCTGCCCCCACGGTCACGGCACAAAAGTAGTAAATACAAAAGTACTTTGTATTAAATGACTTTCTATTAATGCAGCACAGGTTATGGCAACTGACTGTGGCTGTCATAAATGCAATTCTTTTACAACTAAACAAAAGAAAGCATAATGCCAATGCTATTCATTTCCAGCTAATAACTGACCTATCGGAAAGCCCCGTCCCCCTTAGTTACTGTTGCTCCCTCGGACAAACAAACAGAGTTGCCCACTGTCTTACAATGACAGCTGTCAGTGTGAAAACCTTGTCCCTCAATGGTTTTGCACAATTTTGGACACAGAAGGGCCACCATTCAAATGTGTTTTTGTCGTACACTGTACATGATGTGAGAACAGTTCGCTATTTAGGTTTGTACATTAGCATGGACTCACTAATTTTACCATTAGCTATAGGTTTAGCCAGAGATACCTTGCTGAAGCACAAGATGACATTAATGTTCTGCTTGAGCAGATGAAAATTGTAACTTACAATTTTTGTTTTTGTCTTCATTGGGATTGGGATTGAATGCTCAGGGACATTTTGCTCTGTTTTGTTTGGGTTTAGGAAATGTAATCAAATAAATTCTATTGCCTATCCTCTCAGGATACCTGGGAGGTACCTGTTACAGGTACCACAGGCACATCGTTTTTCCATTTTTGTAGCATAAACCGTTGTAAGCTTTGGATCTTCCAATGTTTCTCTGTGGCGCTGAAACTTAAAGAGTTCCACTCCCAGTGCAACTGATACTTGACGGCCATTGGCTCATCTGCGTTCGAGAGGAGGGGCTTACCGATAGGTCAATTGTTTCATGAATTGCAGTCTGTGGTTTGGCGATTGTGGGTAGAAGGCCATAAAGGATACACCTGATGAATCATTCAAAACAGGCCAAATGAAGGATGCGAAATGAAGACTGCCCAGGATCATTCAAATTGAGACATTCTTTAACGCAGATTTGTGGCGTGGCAGCCAAAATATGCAGCCTTACAAGGGTTGGAGCTAAACTCTGCAGGGCAATGGCCTTCCAAGGCCTGATTTAAGGAACCTTGCTATATTGCTTAACACGCACATTTTCTATGTCTCCTTAATCAAATATGCCTGTTTGTGGGGACCTGTAATGGGTGTGTCAGACAAAGAGGCATTCAAAATGTGCAGTGTTGGCAGGCTCTAGATTTGAGAGGGTTGAGAATCACTGAACTAGATTATAAACTTTACAATAAATTTATCTTAATTTTAGGACATGGATTCCAGTATCACTGCGTTCCGATAATGTACCACAGGTGTGTGTGCACTTTTATTCATTTATATTTTTAACCATTCCGTTTTTTGTACTTTTTCTTATATTTTGATTTATTTTTGTCCATATTTTGACATTTGATTTTTAATGTGCAGTTATGAAAAGTGGTATTTTAAACCACTGAGATTGGTCATCACAGCCTTTGCAGTGCAGTATTAATTAGCTTTTTTTGGTAAATGGCAAGGTAACAACAAAGTATAGTTTTATTTATTTATTTAAATGTATATATTTTTGTATTCAAAATAACATGTAATATTTTTATGGAATTCATGATACATTTTTTTTTTTAAATTCCAATCAAAACACCAATTTCTTTACTGTCACTTTTGATCAATTCATTGTATCATGGGTAAATAAATGTAAAACAAACAAACAAAAAAAACATGCACACAATCTCAATTTTTTCCTACAGGACAGTGGACTCTGAACAGGACATAGGATAGCTGTGATGATCAGGATGAAAATGGTAATAAATTCTCTCCTGTGCAGGTATAAACCTGTACAAACCATTTTGATTAATGTAAATGTAAATCAGGATTTGTTAAATATTAACAAGGCACATGCTGTGAATATGAATTGATGTGGCTCAGAGACATGTTTCTTGTCACAAGTGCGGTAGGCCGTGAATTCAAATCTTATTCATCTGACATATTTTTTTAACAGTTCTTCAAATTTAATTTGCAAATTAAAATAAAATAAATTAACAAATATTAAAACATTTAATTAAAAAATTGATTTATTGATAGACCTAAATCAGTAATGGTGGTCTGTTTATTTGCATTTTGTTTTGTCACAGGAATGGAAAGCTTTCCTTTTAGAGCTATGTGGCCAGCACACCAGATGGTCCAAATGACCAGATGTGCATCTGTCCAGAGATGAGAATAATACTGAATGGCACAAACCTAAAGTTTTTAAGGACTGGTAAGGGGGGGATTCAGTGTATAATCTACTGTTTTCAGCTAACATGAAGGCTGGTCAAATGCAAAATCAGACAAAAGACGTTGACTGGAGAAGCTCCCCTGCAAGTAGATTTAATATACTAGAAAGTACAGTTTTTTTAATATGAGGGGGTGATATTATATTTCAAGCCTTCAAAATTCCCTTACAAAAAAAAAAAAAAAAAAAAAAATCATCATGTTCTCCTGGCGCCTCAA
Source organism: Labeo calbasu (assembly GCA_019740295.1). NCBI lineage: Eukaryota > Metazoa > Chordata > Actinopteri > Cypriniformes > Cyprinidae > Labeo > Labeo calbasu. Next base: position 12,241 of record JAHKKF010530235.1, read on the forward strand.
GAGCTTGACTCTTGAGGGAAATCCCCTAAGAATGAATAGCATTCAATAATATTGCCTATATAGTTGGCTGTGTCTGCATTTTTTTAGCATCTGACTAATAGGAAATTTGAGCAAAACCCAATCTGCAGATTAGGGAGATTAGGCAGAAACAGCATTACTCTTTGTTACACACCTGAATGAGCTTTTTAATTTGATAAAAATCTGCTAAGGTACACACTGCGACTGGATATATGTCCTGTTATTCATTGAGTTTTGAGAGAGCTGTCTTGCATCATAGTCACAAGAAGCAGAGCAGGATATCCCATAACAATAATCAGTTAAACCTTAAACAGATGAATGGGAGGTTGGTCTGTGGTTTAGGGCTGTGTGAACAGTTAACAGAAGCAGATGTGGGGTAACTGTAGTTCTATTTTCTTCCCTTTAGGTTCTCTTATTTCAGTTTGTTTCTTCTTTTTTTTCAGTTTTTTTCCCCCTCATTCTGTGTCTTAAAAGTATCTGGGCCTCAGAAACCAAAATTGTAGAGACCCTTAGCTATTGCGCTATAATAAGTGCATTTACATTTTTTAAATTCCCTGCCACTAATTAGGTTAAACTCTGCACACAACAGAAAACCTTTTTTTCTTCTTTATTTTATTTATTTTCTAGGACAGTAGAAACAGACAAGAAAGTATTGATTAAATATCAATCAGACAAATCAACAAACATGGCTAATACAAGCTGATGAAATGTGGTCTGTATCTTGTGAACACAATGTCCATATTTCATAAAACGTGATGAACAGCATATTCTAAGGACACATACCATCTTTCAGGCCTGAAGACCCCTGGTTTAAATAGTCGTGCTTTATGCTTTTTGCTATAGGTGCGTCCCAGTTCAAATACTTATTTGCTGTAAGCTGGCTCACTGTAGCAGGTTATCAGAATTTTCTCCTACACATTCTCAAATATCACAAATGTCTGTATTTAAAAATGTTATTTATTTAATTATTATTATTAAAATAATAAGCGCAGCTCAACTATTTAACCCTGTTACAAGAAGTCATTTTTTGGTTTCCTGATGTTTTTCTTTCATCCCTATCAAAAAAAGTACAGCTTAACCTACCCTTAAACATTTTTAAAAACATTAAATATCTAATTAAATATCTAAGTTGTTACTTAGAATAACTCAACATTTAAAGTTGAATAAACTTATTTTAGTTGACTGAACTTAAAATTAAGGCAGCAGGGTAACAAATTATTTTAAGCTAACTCAACAAATTGTGTTTTTTATTTTTTACAGTGCTGCTTTAGTTCAGTGGTCTCACAACGTTTGCAGTTCAAATATTTTCTGTCTAGTCTGGTTTTGATTTTGTTTTCGTTTTTTTAGAAAAAGTATTTTAAGGTAATGCATGAAGGGTTTGTAAACTAACCCGGATCAACAGCTCTGTAGACTTTACTAGATCTTCAGAAGTCATTTTTTTTTCTTTCCTCCACATATATGCTTAGGTAGCACTGATCCTTGTTTTCACCTGCATCACCAGCATGTAATTTGACAAAAAATGCATACTATAATACATACTACTAATTAACGCTATTTTAGTGTGCTGACTTTAGATGTTAATATAGAATTTGAATTTTGTCTACAGCAGTCTTTTCGTGTGTGGCAAGTGTTGCTGTAGGGTTTAACAGGGATTGCAATGTCTCCAGTGTCTTGTGATCTCTTATGCAGAACAAAGCCTGCCCTGGAGCAGATGAGCTGTATAGCATTAGTCACTATGGTGATGGACAGTGTAAAAAAAAAACATCCACCATAAACTGAAAAAATCCAAGGTCACTCTGGGTAGCTGCTTAAACTTGCTTTGTGATATAGGCCTCTTGTATCAAGGTGATATTATATGAAGTGAATAACAAGTTGATATCATTTCATATCATGTATATGAAGTCTGAAAGTGCAAAGACTTAAAAATGGTGCTAAACTATTCACAGTGTTGGGACATATTAAAGCAGTAGTTCTCAACTCCAGTCTTTGAGGCCCACTGCTCTGCACATTTTGTATGACTTCCTCATTTAACGCACCTGATTCAGATCATCAGCTTGTTAGGAGAAAGATCCATGAACTGAACTGAATGTGTCAGATTTAAAAACATGCAAAATATGCAGAGCAATGGGCCCAGAGGACTGGACTTGAGAACCACTGTAATAAAGGAATCATATGACAGGATCATATGATGGAAAAGAACATTATTTTGTGTATTTGGTGTAATGTAATGTGTTTACATGGTTTAAGGTTCAAAACATTTTCCACATACCATACAGCATTGCTGCTCCTCTCTGCCCCGCATTTCTGAAACAAGTCGATTTTTTTTTTATAAAGCTCATCGTTCTGAAAAGCGTGGTGTGTTCTGATTAGCCGGCTATTCAGTGCACTGTGATTGGTCGAATACCTCAAGTGTATGATGGAAATGTTACACTCGTTACCATATTTTAGCGCCGTGTCCCGGCTCGACAAGACAAAGACGATAAAACCCGTTATAAACAAGGCATTTGTTGCATCCACTGGGGATATAATTACTGTTTATAATGACTTATATTGTCTGATGTTGAATTACTACGTAAACATAAAATCATGTATGCATTTGTGATCGTAGAAATGACAAACAACAAGCCTTTGCGACTTTACGGATCTTATACACACAAACAGCATACATTCAGAAAACCCAATATCATGAGAGCTAAAAGACAAACATAATGATACTGGCTATTAAATGTATGGGTGTACTTATTTTTGCCACACATTACAGTTGAATGTCTGTAGTTGTTTTACTATATCAAAATATTTTTCTGCTAAATATTTGTTATTTGTGTCACCATTAATACTGTTCAAATTGAACTATTAGTGTCCACATATGCTGACAAAGGACTCATTTCAAGAGGCATACTTGCTTATTCACAACACTGTAAGTTAAATTTCTGTTATTGTGATAAGATGTTTTTTTTTATGTGGCGCCAAGCAAAGGCAGCTAACTTCTGCAAGCATGAGCAGTCAAATGTGCTTATTCACAGTGCAGCAACTGCTTATCAGCAGGCGTTGTAAGATAATTTAGAAGCACACGCAGAGAGAAACACTCCTCCATACCAGTGAAAGAATGTGTCCTCACATTAAGGTCATTTTTAAAGAAATGCCAGCAGCACTTGTAAAGTAAAAAGAACAATACTGTTGTATTTGCCAACATGTCTGGACACACTGGCCTTCATCAGGGCTAAAAGATTGCATACAATACAAAAAGTGAATTCTAAACAACATTCTATGGAAAACAAAGTTCTACTCACTGAGGTGTTTTCAAGAAGGCAAAGTGAACTTACCTTCACATATACAGTCAGGTCCATAAATATTGGGACATAGACACAATTCTAACGTTTTTGGCTCTATACACCACCACAATGGATTTGAAATGAAACGAACAAGATGTGCTTTAACTGCAGACTGTCAGCTTTAATTTGAGGGTATTTACATCCAAGTAATGGATGTAATCCAAGTAAATAAAAGTAATGGGACAGAATAATAATCATAAATCAAACTTTCACTTTTTTAATACTTGGTTGCAAATCCTTTGCAGTCAATTACAGCCTGAAGTCTGGA
>JAHKKF010530236.1:0-17403 GCA_019740295.1 Labeo calbasu
ACAAATGCTGGATCCAATGGATCTTTCTATTAATCAAAGAATCCTGAAAAAAATGTACTCGACTGTTTAAATATTTATAATAATAATAATAAATGTTTTGTGAACAGCAAATCAGCATTTAGAATGATTTCTGAAGGATCATGCGACACTGAAGACTGGAGTAATGATGCTAAAAATGTAGCTTTTATCAAAGAAATAAATTACATTTTGAAATATATTCAAATATAAAACAATTAATTCAAATAGTAAAAAATATATCACAATTTTACTATTTTTGCTGTACTTTGGATCAAATAAATGGAGGCTTGGTGAGCAGAAGAGACTTCTTTAAAAACATTCAAAGACTTTTAACTGGTAATGTACATTTATGCATCTGACATTACATTAAAGCAACTCAGGGAATAGTTTTTATCCGTTCACGCAGAGATCAATCAATACATTTCTCTTACCTCATTGTTCAGATTATTCGAAGAACCCTTTTTCCTGTAAAGGATGATAAAATAAATCTACATTAACAATAATTACAGTACATCCAATAACATTCAATATGCAGCATTACATATTGCAACTTTCTTTTAAAAGTACGCTTGATGCGGAATCACAAATCAAGTTCAAGGTGCAAGTATGAATCATTCTTGATTATCATTCTTGAGTATAGAATTTTGAATGCAACATTGGTCCAACCAACACTGTCCTTTATGAAAGAGTCCATTGTTGGACAGTGAGACTGCAACAAGCATGTTCATGAATTTCAAGGACTGTATTTCACTATAAGGTCATGATATAGGACGTGTTTCAAAACCTAGTGAGGTGCCTAACTAGACAAGACAGATCATTAGGTTTTGACACTTTGCCATTGATACTCATTTTGCTGTAGTTGAACCGGGGTCACTCTGACACTGAACTTCATTCGTGATCTGATTTCATGCATTAGGTACTTCACCGTGTGTTTTCACATACCTGTTCAGTGCCGCGGATCTTCGTCTCTGCTTAATGAAGTATAAAACGAGTAGGATACCGCCAGCTGCAGCAGAGTTCTTCGCTGTCAAGTACTTACTGACGGCCGCCATGTTTCCTACTGAGACGACCCGGAGAACAGCGGTGTGTGTACGAGCGACGCACACAAGCCCGGAAGAGACAGAGAAGAGCAGATTCCGTCCCTCTACCGGCTCCCGTACTCGTGACCTCATCATCACACCATCATCGTGGACCTGCTCTGTTTGTTAACCCTTTAGGAAACACCGCGCGCACGCTTTATAATAATAAGTGGTATGAAAAGCCTATCAACCATGTTGAATACAGACTTTATTCATAAACTTAACATTCGTATTCACTTTATTAGACTTGTTATTTTTTTTATTGATTCCATAACACTACAGAACAAGTACAAAACCACAACAGTTTCAAAAACGGTAAAGGACAAATACAAAAAAATAATACCAGATAAAAATTAAAATATAATAAAATAAAATAAATAAATAATTACAAAAAAAAATAAATAACATAAACCAGAGAAGGAAAATTATACAAGGTTAAACATTGAAAGCAATTTTTGACTTTTGATTGATTTTTTGTTTTTTATGCCCATCAAGGACAAAGTGTAAGAATTATAGTCAACCAAAAAAACTGACAGTACTGGGCTGTTACCCAAAAATTTACATTTGTGAATAAAAAAACTTGCCAAGTATAATAAAAAGATTAACAATATATTGAATACAAGAGTTAGAATTAAAATAACAGAAAATAATATCAAATGTGTTTATACATATTCTAACATTTGTTTTTTTCTGAGAGACTCATTCCAAAAAAAATTAACACAAACACATTCACAAAAAAGATGTACAATGGTTTCTTCTAAATCACAGAAAGTACATTTTTCTTCAATATTTTGCATATACTTATTAAGTACACTATTACAAGGATAGCATCTATGTAATATTTTAAATGTGACTTTTTTTTGTTTTGTTTGTTAATAAATATTTGTGATTAGACTGCCTTACTAACACATTGTGTCTTTTACAACTTTCTCTATAGTTCCCCCTACAGTTTGAAATAGTACGTGTGGAGGTCATTGTTTTATGCTTTTATTTATATTTGTGAAAGTTTGGGTCAGTGAATTTGTAATGTTTTTTTTATTTTTAAAAGTCTCTTCTGCACATCAATTTATTTGATAAAAAATACAGTAATATTGTGAAATATTGTCATTTAAAATAATGGTTTTCTATTTTTAATGTACTTTAAAATATTATTTATTTCTGTGATGCAAAGCTGAATTTTCAGCATCATTACTCCAGTCTTTATAGTCACATGTTCCTTCAGAAATCATTATAATATGCTATTTATTATCAATATAGGAAACTTTTTTTTCAAGATTTGTTTGATGTATAAAAAGTTCAAAAGAACAGCATTTATTTAAAATAGAAATCTTTTGTAACAATATACACTTGTCAGTATTTTTTTTCCCTATTTTTAATAAATAAATAAATAAAATAATACTTTTATTCAGCAAGGATGTATTAAATTAATATAAAGTGATAGTAAAGACTTATATTGTTAGAAAAGATTTCTATTTTGAATAAGTGCTAAATGTTCTTTTTAATTTTTTATTCATCAAAAAAAAGAAGCATCAGAACTGTTTATAATGTTGATAATAAATCAGCAGATTAAAATGATTTCTGAAGGATCAAGTGACACTAAGACTAGAGTAATGATGCTGAAAATTTAGCTTTGCTTCACAGGAATAAATTATATTTTAAAGTGCATTAAAATACAAAAATGGTATTTTAAATTCCAATAATATTTTTAACAATATTACTTTTTTTCTGTATTTTTGACAAAATAAATGTAGCCTTGATGAGCATAAGAGACCTTTAAAAAAAAAAAAAAACATTAAAAATCTTACTGATCCCAAAAGTTTTCTTGTTAGTACTAAACTGAATAACATACATATTTTTCTTTTTCTTTGAAAGCTACAGAGAAAATAAGTATTTTGTTGGAAGTTCTACATTAAATATGCATGTGACATAATTAAAATAAACATTTTAAATTAAATTAAATTTAAATACATCTCATTTTTTAATGTTATCATACTTTTACAAGATAACATTTTCCGAAAAAAAAAAAAAAAGTTCAATTATTGTTCTTGCAAGGTCTTTTTTACTTTGTAAATAAAATATAAAAATATTTTATAATTTTATAAAAATAAATATTATTGTTTTTTATTGTCTGCGTAATTTTCTTGAAAACATTATAACGAGTTATATTATATCGAATTAAAGCATAAAAGCACTTAAATATCAAATAAATAAAATATTTGTTTTGGAATGTTGCTTACTGCAGAAAACTGATAGAATTAATGTAAATTTAATCAAAATAAAATAAGTTTTTATATGAGTGTTTAAAACGGCAGCTGATTTGAGTAATTTGTTTTTAAGAAAAAATATATATTTAAAAACAATTCCCTGTATAAAGACTGCTATATAAGCAAAATTAACCATACAGTGAAGTACAAAACCTCTCAAATTTTATTTAGAATATCTTACATACTATCTTACATTGTGTCACATGCATATAACAAGGAAAATCTAAAGTAAATTCGATTCTCAACACATCTAAAACGTGAGGCATTTTTAAAACGTATAATCTGGCTGATGGTATTGCATGTAGTTTTATTTAACAATAACAACTATTCAAAACAAACCCAAACACACATTTTAATTAAAACACTTCCGCAGCTTTGACTAGAGTTCACTGTTCACTGAACAAATTTGAATACGTCCTTCCGCTTCCCCTCCGCTTCTCGCCAGAGGCGGAAGTGACGCACAGTGCTGCCAAAGCTTGCTGTGCGTAGCGTTCGCAGCCGACGCAAGAGCGCGAGACGGATAACATCATCAGATACGAGCGAAATACTGGATTATTCGCCAGCTGCAAAAACCCCAGCGACCGTACGTACCTACATTCACTGTCCGGTTGAGATACATCGCTTTAGCTGCCTGTCTGAGGGAGGTTTTTGTCTGGGGGAAAACAGGGATGGATGGAGGAGTGGGACATGTAGTGAATTGGGATAAAGTGGGATGCGAGATGCTGCTGTTGGCCTGTAACACCGAGCCGCTGCGCTGCATCCTGCGTGCACAATGTCACGTCTGTTATTATTATGATGGGTTTGAGCATCAAAGCACGATCGTCTTATGCAGCGATGCAAAAAGCTCTCGTTTTATCCACGCATGTAAAATATTAATTGGCCGACCGGTAGTCAGTTTACAATCGGGACCTCAAGCTAATTGAAAGCCATACTTGTGTTTCAGAGGAGACTGAATGCGATTGGTTATGCGCATTTGAGCTGCATCTGGTTGTTTTTGTTTATTGCATTGAATTGCATTGTTTTTTGATGCATCAACTGCATGTTTTGAATCTCATAACTCGGATGCACTCAACCAATACGAGGAGAAACACGTTGCATCTGACATCAGCACGCGCCTTCAAGCATTGTTATTCATAAACTCGACATTTTTCTTGATAAATCATTGAGTAACACAGGATTTGCCATTTTACATGTTCGTGGACTCATGCAATGCTTTGTTTTCGCTCATCGATTTTGATTGACAGGTGTAGTAGAGGGTGACTTGAGGTCATAAAGGTACATGTTACGCATGGCTGATAAAACTGCATACCATATTTTTTTTCACGTTTCTTTGTCCTGACCGATACTGATGCTGATTATTTTAAATGTGCGATAGCCGTTATGCTGGTTGTTTTATATATTTATTTTATTACTTATATAATAATAATGATTATATACAGTAATAATAATTAGCTTATGGGTAGCATACTTGGATTAAAAACACATTATTATCAAAAAAAAAGTTTTTAATTAATTTTTAGGAACACTGTTTTTCTTTGAATCTTTAGCATGTGGCACCTCATTTTTTTAAAGATTCAGATAAATATTAAAGTAAAAATATCAGTCTGTCTGTAGATTTTTATTAATTAATTTATATATATTTTTTTTCTTTTACATTTTGCATTGAAATGGATATATATTATTGATGCGTATTTTCATATGTAGTAGGGCTGTCATGATTCCTCGATTCAATTCGAGTACTTGATTTTAAAAAATACTTTACTGCAGTTTCTCTGTGTTGAATAACTGTCAAAATACTGGAAATGGTGCATTTCACAGACGAGCATCCATACGCATTATTAGACCGTTTTCCAAGGCTGCATGATATATTAAATTCATCTAAAAATCATAATAAAGCATAATGTGACTAAATTCACGAACACTACGATTCAGTTAAATAAATATATGCAATGCAGTTTTAATATATGAGCTTTAATTATTTACATACAGATGAGGTCAAATGCTTACATACACCATGCAGAATCTGTAAATTGTTAATTATTTTAAAAAAATAAATAAGAGGAATCATACAAAATGCATGTTATTTTTTTATTTAGTACTGAGCTGAATAAGGTATTTCACATAAAAGATGTTCACATATCTTTTAAGAGAAAATAATAGTTGAATATAAAAATGACCCCGTTCAAAAGTTTACATACATTTGTTTCCTAATACTGTGTTGTTACCTGAATGTTACCAGTGTATTGGAACCCTTTCCAACAATGATCGTATGATTTTGAGATCCATGTTTTGACACTGAGGACAACTGATGGAATCATATGCAACTATTACGGAAGGTTCAAACGCTCACTGATGCTCCAGAAGGAAACACAGTGCATTAAGAGGGGGGTGAAAACTTTTGAATTTGAGGTTCAGGGTAAATGTAACTTATTTTGTCTCTTGGGAAACATGTAAGTATCTTCTGTAGCTTCTGAAGGGCAACACTAAATGAAAAAAAAAAGATATTTAGGCAAAATAAGAAAAATGTACACATCTTCGTTCTGTTTAAAAGTTTTCACCCCCCGGCTCTTAATGCATCGCTTTTTTCCTTCTGGAGCATCAGTGAGCGTTTGAACCTTCTGTAATAGTTGCATATGAGTCCCTCAGTGTCAAAAGATGGATCTCAAAATCATACAGTCATTGTTGGAAAGGGTTCAAATAAACAAAAATGTTAAAAAACCAAAGAATTTGAAGGACCTGAAGGATATTTCTGATATTTCTGAAGAACAGCAGACAGTTTAACTGTTGAAGACAAACAAGGGACTCATGAACAAACAAAAAAACACAGCTGTGGATCATTCAGGTAACAACACAGTGTTAAAAATCAAGCGTATGTAAACTTTTGAACAGGGTCATTTTTTATAAGTTCAACAATTATTTTCTCTTGTGGATTACATGTATACATCTTCTTCAGGTCAGTACTAAATAAAATATAACATGCATTTTGTATGATCCCTCTTATTTTGGTATAATTAACATAATTAACATTTTGCAGATTCTGCCAGGTGTATGTAAACTTTTGACCTCAACTTGTAGATTACATAGGTGCATCTCGTACTCAATCTCTGCATATATTGCTGTAAATTTGGGTTTATTATAACGTTCAACTGGAAATGCAGTGTGCTCCATTTCATCAGATTTGTAATGTAAATAATTTATAAGGCTACGCAAACACAGGAGAATACTGTTTATCACAAACCCTCAATTTTACTTTACATGTTTTGATGTCTACATATTCAAGAAATTACAGTAGCTGTAGCATTTCATCTTAAAGAAATGGCGAAATATTAATGATTAAGTGGACATTTGAATTAAATGTTTACATAATATTAAACATTCGATTGCGCAGTAAAAGTGTAAAAACAATCGTCAAGCCTTTGGCACCCTCTGCAGTCATTTGTTATAATGCATAATGTACATTAGTTCAATTGTTTGTAATACAGTATGTATTTTAAGTAATTTTAAAGGCTATGCTTGGGTCTGTTTTTATTACCACAAAAAACGACTCAATTAATCACCTGAACAATCAACCGATTACTCGCATACCAAAATAATCATTAGTGACAGCCCTATTTTATAGCTATTTTTGCACCAAGTAGAAACGTACTGTGTTTGTTGTCTAGTAATAGGTTATTGTTTAACTAAACTGAATGTAATGTTTCCTTCTTTTCTCCCTTATCAAAGGTGCTGAAAGATAAACATCATGAATCCTGTTTATAGCCCTGCGTCATCAGGGGTTCCTTATGCCAACCCTAAAGGAATAGGATACCCAGGTAACCAGAGATGAGCTCTGAGTCACTTGCATGCAATTGATAGGAAGTCCCTATGGAGTTTTCACACCATAAGCAATTAAGTTCCACAATGTCTTTATATTATTGTTAATTGCTGTGATTTTTTTTTTTTTCCTGCATAGCGGGATTTCCTGTGGGTTATGCAGCAGCAGCTCCAGCGTACTCCCCCGGCATGTACCCTGGCGCTAACCCAGCCTTTCCCACAGGTAAGGGAAGCCCAAACCCTCTCTTTTTACTGTGTTTTTCAGTTTCCAAGAAGCCGAAACAGAATTTATTAACTGGATCTCTTTTAAGTACCCTTTTGCCTTTGTAATTTTGCATATTTGCAAAAAAAGCCATTTTTATCCATATGGTCAATGTTAATGTGTTGCTCACTTTTTAAAACATTGCTGCTGCTAGCAAATTAGATTGCTTATTTCTCTTTATTATCTTCAAATATAATGTCATCTCTACAGGTTATGCTCCCGGGACCCCTTTCAAAATGTCCTGCTCCCCAACAACAGGTGCCGTACCCCCCTATTCCTCATCACCCAACCCTTACCCTGCTGCCGTCTACCCCGTGAGAAGTCCCTACCCCCAACAGAACCCCTACGCACAGGTAAAGCAACATAAAGCCAAATGTTCTGAAGCGATAATGTCAACCCTGCATTTGATTAAAATATTGGATGTTTTTTCCCATAGCAGCAAGGCACTTATTACACACAGCCCCTTTATGCAGCACCACCTCATGTCATTCATCATACAACGGTGGTCCAGCCCAATGGCATGCCAGCAGCCATGTATGCCCCTCCCATTCCCCCGCCCCGCCCTAACGGAGTCGCCATGGGAATGGTAGGAGGAACCACCATGGCGATGTCAGCTGGTGAGTCTCATCCAAGTAATCCTTTGAAATTCATAGTTGAAGAGAAAATGTTAAAATGCAATTTTTTTCTTCTTAGGGACATTATTAACTACTCACTCTCCGACCCCAGTCGCGCCTCACCCTTCAATGCCCACATACCGCCCACCTGCCACTCCCACCTACAGTTACGTGCCCCCGCAGTGGTGAACACTACACTGTGAGTGCAAATCCCTTGTTTGACAGCTCTTAAAGGTGTGGTCACATGCTGATTTTGCATTGGATTTACTTGAATTTGCTGCATCATCTGACAGAAAGATGCTTAGTTTGTAGGTGACTTCATACATCGTTGCACTTTCGATAATCTACGTTGAATTCTGCGCAGAATATTTCCTCACACAGGTTCATTTGACGTTTTTTAAGCTTTTAACCTTCCAGTTGGTCACATGAATTTGCCATGTTGTCTGACAGAAAATCCTTGGTTTAAAAGTGACTTCATAGAACAAATGTGATTTCTTACATCACTGTGCTGTGACGTTATTGTATTGGTAGCAGAAACTATTCTGCTACTAAACTATTCTTATCGGAACATTATTGGAATCGGCCGATAAAGTCTTGAAATGTAAACATCGACATAAAAAATTATGCCAATATGTTTTGCTGATAAGATGATTAAGGTGTTTTGTTTGCTCAGGGGATGCTGCTGGCCTACTTGTAATAAAATGAAAGTAAAATACACAAATATCATAAATATACTTGTGTTTTTGATTAAATAAAGCAGTGTCGATGTTAGAATATCACTAGTCTGTGTTGATTTAAAGGTCAGAAGCTATAGCTTACATGAATGAAAATCAAAAACATGACACTTGTAAATGAAATAATTTATTCTATACAGATTTAATTATTGATATTTTTTTTCAAATGGATTATGAAAACTTAAAAGCAGGGAGCTCTAAAAGATTTTTACAACTCTTTTGCTTTAGACCATCTATTAATGTTAAATCCACAACTAAGCTATTATGGTTTCAACTGCATCTGTCTGAGGAAAAAAAAAAACAGAGATTAATCTTATTTTCAAGGCTTTCAATGTGCTTTAAGAATGAAATAAGTTATCGCTCAAAACTAAGAGACCTGATGTTGTTTCAGAACAAAGGGAAATGTATATTGGTTTATAAAACGGGTAGTTTCTGTCCTTGATTCTGATTAGTTGAGTTGCATTTGAAGCTGTTGTAAATTACTATATAAACATACACCTTTGCTTACGTCTGTGTTTTTAATATCGTTACACGTTATTTTCTCTGTTTTATTTTGTGAAACCATACTATGTATATGGAATAACCATTTTATAAAAGCAATAAGCCCTGTAAAACTGTGGTTTACAGTGAATTTAGAACAGCTAAGGGGGTTTTAGGCACTCTGCTTCACATTGGCCTACCAACGCCCCTTAGCTGTTATAAATTCACCGTAAACCACAACTTCTTAGGACTTATTGTTTTAATCAGCATTGGCTGTCTATTGCAGTGGTTCCCAACCATGTTCCTAGAGGCCCCCCCAACACTACACATTTTGCATCTCTCCTTTGTCTGACACACCCATTTCAGGTCTTGGAGTCTCTCCTAATTAGCTGATGATCTGAATCAGGTGTGTTTAATTATGGAGACATGGAAAACATGCAGTGTTGGGAGGCCTCCAGGAACCACTGGTCTATTGGATATCGGCAAAAATTGAATATTGTGCATCATTTTTATGTGAGGATGGAGGATTTCCTCATGCAATTTTTGCATTGGACTGAGTTGGTCACATGAATTTTCCACATGATTTGACAGAAAGATGCTTGGTTTAAAGGAGAAGTCCACTTCCAGAACAACAAATTACAGATAATGTACTCGCCCCATGGTCATCCAAGATGTTCATGTCTTTCTTTCTTCAGTCGTAAAGAAATTGTTTTTTGAGGAAAACATTTCAGCATTTTTCTCCATATAATGGACTGATATGGTGCCCCGAGTTTAAACTTCCAAAATGCAGTTTAAATACGGCTTCAAACAATCCCAAATGGGGTTGTAAACGATCCCAGCCGAGGAAGAAGAGTCTTATCTAGCTGTCTTGCTCTGCCTGAACTCTGTGTATTCTGGTTCAAGACAGTTAGGGTATGTCGAAAAACTCCAATCATATTTTCTCCCTCAACTTCTAAAATCATTTCAAAATCATCCTACATCACTGCAGAAGTTCCGACCCAGTCTTTGCAAAGTGAACATGCAAAGAAGATCAAACACCCTTAACAAAAGAGGTAAAACAGCGATATAGGACGATTTTGAAGTTGAGGGAGAACATGAGATGGGAGTTTTTCGACATACCCTAACTGTCATGAACAGGAAAAAAACAGAGGTCGGGAAGAGCAAGACAAGACGAGCATATGACATTAAAAAGTATATAAATTGTATTTTTTAAAGAAAATAATAGATTGTTTCGCTAGATAAGACACTTCGTCTTCGGCTGGGATCGTTTACAACCGCATTTGGGATCGTTTGAAGCCGCATTTAAACTCCATTTTGAAAGCTCAAACTCGGGGCACCATAGAAGTCCATTATATGGAGAAAAATCCTGAAATGTTTTCCTCAAAAAACATAATTTCGGCAAATATTCATGCACAAAATCCAGTCATTTTAATAGGAATCTATGCAATCTGGAATTTTGCATGACAATGAAAGATTTCTCATCAGGTTCTGTTCATTATCAGAAAGATTCTTGGTTTGAAATTGACTTTATACATCAGTAATTTTGTTGACTACATTTAACAAATGTGACCGCACCTGTGTTTATACTCACTAAATAATACGATTTTGTTGTTCCCTGTGTGAAATAATTGTCTTTTTGTTGTCTCCAGGTCAAAAGATGGTAGATATGCATTCTCACTGTCCAGTATTTTACAATTGGAGCTGACACTACAAGTGTTATCAGCCAGTTGCTCTTCCTTCCAAACATAATGTGAATCCGACTCCAGTTGGCAGGTGAAAGGAAAGAGTATCTTCCCAGTCCGGCTCCATTACTACTTCCCATCCTTCACTCATTCTACGACATATCTCACGGCCGAAGACCAGACAAGCTCTTCATGCTGAATTGTGTTGTGTGGACTGTCTTGCAGTTTTTAGCTAACTCTTTAATTGGTGAAACCGGAAGGGAGTTGGAATTAGTTTTATTGGAATACCTATTGAATGCATGTATATATTTAAAAGTGGAAAAAAGCAACAAAAAAGCAACAGCGCTAGCTCGTTCTACCAGCTATGACAAGATGCAAAACCATCAGCAGTTATCTCAAGCAAAAATCCAAAGGGATGGGGAAAAACAACTGTATATTAAATGCAATGTCTTAATTGTTATTTCATACAAGATATTAATAACGTTAGCGTTTAAAAAGAAACATTTTTTTTTTCCTGGTTTTAATTTGGGTATTTGTAGCTCCAGGCATGGTTCGTCTTCTCTGGGTGATGGTGAGTTTGTTGCCGCCGTGCCCTGATGCGAAGACGGGCCCTTAGGGTTTGTGCCTCCGCTTCATATGCCTGTTTTTAGTTGATAAGTTTTATCACTCTACATGCTCTCGCTGCAGTTAATTGTTGCACTAATTGCCTGTGTGTGTACATAAATTGGTTGATTGAGCTGTATTGGTGCTGAGAGCATGCTAACTCATTTGTGTACCTCTGGTTTGGTTTTCTTAACTTTTAAAAGTCTGACCGAAAGATTAACATTGGAATCGCAGTGAGCTGCGAGGTTTTAAATGGTAAATTGTTTATGTGGTTAATTAAAAAAAAAAAGAAAAAAAAAAAAGAAAACTCAATTAAGTTGATTTGATAACACTACTGGTTACATTTGAGGAGGTGAATTTGAGTTGTTTAGTTATTATTGACCCAAACATCGCTTGTTACCTCAAAATTACACCGTAACTGACTGAATTTTATTGTCTTTTTACTTTATACATTGCCTATGTCACTTCAGTTAAAGAATGTTTTGTAATGTTTAATGTGTTTTTGTTTTGTATTTTCAAGAAAGACCAAAAAATAAATACAATAATAAATAGGAGTCTTCTGGTTTTATTTTTGATGCACTTGACACCGGTTAAGGACAGTCTTAGCAGTCATGGGAAACCATTTTTAAAATGGCTTTTAACAATGTTTATTAACAAATCTGTCTCAAAATAAGCATTTTAAAAATAATCTAGTAATCATAAATGACTGCAGAGGTCATGGAACTTCAGATAATTGTTAAGTGCAAGAAATTACGAAACGTATGCCACAGTGTTCTTGTTTTTACTGATTTAGTAGTACATAGGTTAAAATACACTACCAGATTTTTGTGTCTCCTCTGCTCACCATGCATTTATTTGATCAAAAGTACAGCAAAAACAGTAAAAATTAGAAATGTTTTAACTATTTGAAATGTTTTCTATTTGAATATATTTTAAAATGTAATTTATTCCTGATTTCAAGCTGAATTTTTAGCATCATTACTCCATGATCCTTCAGAAATCATTCTAATATTTCAATTTGCTGCTCAAAAAACATTTATTATTATGTTGAAAACAGCTGATTAGAATTTTTTCAGGTTTCTTTGATGAGTAGAAAATTCAGGAGAACAGCATTTATTTGAAATAGAAATCATTTGTAACATTTTTGATGTTTTCAAATCTACATGTTAAATAATTTTAACATTAACACTTTTGATCAAATTAATGCATCCTAATGGATGCTGATAATTTAGCTTTGATCACAGGAATAAATTACATTTTAAAATATATTCAAATAGAAATCAGTTCAAATAGTAAAAAAATAGTAATAGTTTAAATAGTAAAAATATTTTATAATGTAACTGCTTTTGCTGTATTTTGGACGAAATAAATGCTTGGTAAGCAGAAGAGACTTATTAAAAAAAAAAAAAAAAACATTTAAAATCTTACTGTTCAAAACCTTTTGACTGGTAGTGTATATAATTACATATTTTTATTTTTTATTTTTCTGATTTAATTTTTATAATTAAATAAGCTCTATTCCAACTTCAGTCACTGGATGTCGCCATTAGTCCTGACCGATTTTCTTTTTTATTTATTTTTTTTTTTTTTTACCTTCTAAGCATAGATATTGTTGTTTAGAAAGACAATATATAACACTTAAAATAACAGTTTAAATTACTAAAATCATACAACAGGTATTACAGTTTCATACAGCGCTTATTTAAACGCTCCCACTCATTAGTAAATTGACCGTTACAAATCTAACCGCTCGCCTCACCGTGTACTCGACGACTGTACTCGGTCAAATTACAGTTTAAACACCTTTCTCTTAAAAAATAAGGTAAGAAATTGGTTAAAAAAACAATATTAGTTGCAACATTTAACAAATACGTTAACTTTGCTGTCTCTTAAGTATTTTAAGGCATGTAAGACATCTTTTGTTGTTGTGAGAGCTAATGTTGATAAACATATACTCAAACAAACACTTTAGCTTACTTTGAAACCTAGTATTAAATATATATACTCCCCACACCTTAAAATGTACGAATTAATACTATTTAAACGTATTATGGCTCAACTGATTAACAGCTTAGTAAGAGGCTAAATCTCGTTGTTCATGATAATAATACATTATAAGCATCATAATACACGATGTACAAATTATCATTATTAAAAAGAGTGTATGAAAGGGATTTATTATTATTATTATTATTAATCTCTTTAGTGTGAAGCAGTATGGATGCAGGTGATGCAAGTCGACCAATCACTCAGTCTGGAAAATGTGAACAGGTAAAGTTATCTAAAGCTACAGCTTGCATGTCCGTGTTTTAACTGCTAATATTTATGAGATGTCAGTAAAATAAAATTAGTAATTCTGGGTCAGAAATATACTGCCTCTGGTCACAGGGGTTCCCATTAAAACTCAGTTGGTCATTTATAGTAGTGCACAGTCTCCTCTGAACAGCTTCAGTGATTCTCACAATTATGTGGTGCCTCAGGGTGACTGAGTAAGACAGTGTGGGTTCAGATGTGTGTGATCTGGTCGCACATGTAGGTGGCAGGTGGAAAAAAAGCGTAGGAATGACCTTGTGTGCTTCAGAAGATCATGTGGGTGTGATTTAAACCTCACCAATTAGAACAGGAATTCATCACAAGATCATCATAAGGTCTTCCTTGTATATGTAAGCCTATGTTTCTGGTGGGAATAGAAATCAGGGATTCAGAGAATAGCTGTATTGAAGGAATAGTTAAACAAAGAATTAAAATTTACTCACCCTCTGACCATCCAAGGCTTAGATAAGGTTATTTGTCAGAACAGATTGCAGTGAATGGGTGTCAGAGTGAGAGTCCAAACTGCTGATAAAAACATCACAGTAATCTACAGCACGACTTCACATGCAGCTTTTTCCGTAAATCTTCATTTTTTGTGAACTGTTCCCTTTTTCCTTAGGCACAGTCAGTAATTTGCAAAGAGGAGAATACAAGCGGGGATCTGCCAGACTCTTCAACCAGTGCACATCTTGATAACTCTCCAGACGATGAAGATTCAGAACAGAAGTTGAATGTTGAGACATCTGCAAGAAATATTTTCAACAATACCAATGCAGGCCCTTTCAGTAAGATGTTTCAAAGACATATTTCACATGTACTGTGGCCCAGAAAACTATTTAGATGCATATGGATGCTCAATAAAAATGGATGAATGCCATTGCATTCTATAACAATAAATGTGACCCTGGAGCACAAAACCAGTTATAAGGGTCAATTTTTCGAAACTGAGATTTATACTTCATTTGAATGCTGAATAAATAAGCTTTCCATTGATGTATGTTTGTTAGGATAGGACAATATTTGCCCGATATACAACTGTTTAAAAATCTGGAATCTTAGGGTGCAAAAAAATCAAAATATTGAGAAAATCGCCTTTAAAGTTGTCCAAATGTAGTTTTTAGCAATGCATAGTACTAATCAAAAATGAAGTTGTGATATATTTATAGTGGGAAATTTACAAAATATCTTCATGGAACTTGATCTTTACTTAATATCCTAATGATTTTTGGCATAAAAGAAAAATCGATAATTTTGACCCATATATAATGTATTTTCGGCTATTGCTAAAATATACCGGTGCTGCTTAAGACTGGTTTTGTGGTCTAGGGTCACATATCAAACCAAATGGCATCCCCACATAAATTATATTACTTTTCTAAACCATTTTTTACTTTTTAATCAGTTGGTTAACGGTGTTTTAAAGCAATTTCATATTGAGTTTTACTAAAGTGTCTATGTTTATTGTTTGTTATTCAAATCTTAGCAAACCACTTTTTGTAAAAAACTTTATGAACTTTATTTTCTCTGACTAATCAGTTATGATGTGCACATTCTTATTCTAATGTGACTTTTGTTTGTTATTCTGAAGTGTCAATCAGCCAGAGCGGCGGTGTCCAGTTTATCCCCTGCCAGCAGAGATATGAAACCTTCACTTCCTGGCCTGGGTCTCCCATAATGCAGTATGCTGTCCAATCCAGCAATGGCACTTACATTGTGTCTGAGAATAATGGCCAAGGTAATGACATCACCATTTGAGTTATTCATTTGGATACACTCTCTTTTGATAAAATACCATATAAAAGTGAATACTAAGCATTTTTCAAATCTACATGTTAAATAAACATTAAACATTAGTTTTTGGTCACTTTTTGCCCCAAAATAAGAAATTAAGACCATTAGGATTATTTTTGTTTGCATTTGACATTGTATTCATGATAATTAAAGGGTTAGTTCATCCGATAATGAAAATTCAAAAAGTTTTCCTGGACTGTTTTAACAATGTTTAACAAACCTTTTTGGACCTGGGAATGTTTCGGTTGCATTGCTGTCTATGCAGGGTCATAAAGCTATCGTATTTCATCCAGAATTTGTGTTTTGAAGATGAACAAAGGTCTTACAGGTTTGGAACGACATGAGAGAGAGTAATTAATGAAAGAATTTTCATTTTTGGGTGAACTAACTCTTTAAGCAATGAGATTTTTGTTCATTGCAGTAAAGGAATTCTTGTGAAGAAAATGTGTGAAATGTAAAATGCATGAAATTACCATTTAAAAAGAATGTTTTTCATTATTTTTTATATACACTAATATTTTAGAAAGTAGTTTGTGCACACCAAGGCTACATTTAATCTAAAATGGAGTAAAAACAGTAATAATTTATTAATAATAAAACATTTAAATAGTTGATCATTTAAATAATTTAAAATAGCTGTTTTCTATTCGAATATATTCTAGAATGTAATTTATTCTTATAATGCAAAGCTGAATTTTCATCATCATTACTCCAGTCTTCAATGTCACATAATCTTTCAGAAATCATTCTAATATGCTGATCTGTTGCTCAAGAAACATTTCTTCTTTTTTATTAATGTTGAAAACACTTTCACCACTTAACAATTTTGTGGAAACTGTGATATATTTACATTTTTTTCAGGATTCTTTGATGAAAATATTCATTAGTTTTAAAAAAGTATTAAAGGAGAAGTCCACTTCCTAAACAAAGATTCACGTACAATGTACTCACCCCATTGTCAACCAAGATGTTCATGTCTTTCTCTCTTCAGTTGTAAAGAAATTATGTTTTTTGAGGAAAACATTTCAGCATTTTTCTTCATATAATGGTGCCCCAATTTTGAACTTCCAAAATGCAGTTTAAATGCGGCTTCAAACGATCCCAAATACGGTTGTAAACGATCCCAGCCGAGAAAGAAGGGTCTTATCTAGCGAAACGATCTTCATATTTTCATAAAAAGAATACAGTTTATATACTTTTTAATGTTAAACGATCGTCTTGTCTTACTCTGCCTGGGCTGTTTTTTTCCGGCTTATGACAGTTAGGGTATGTCGAAAAATTCTCATTTCATGTTCTCCCTCAACTTCAAAATCGTGCTATATCACTGTTTTACCTTTTTTGTTAAGGGTGTTTAATCTTCTTTGCTTGTTTACTTTGCAAAGACTGGGTCGGTACTTCTGCAGCGATGTAGGATGATTTTGAAATGATTTTTTAAGTTGAGGGAGAAAATACGATTGGAATTTTTTGACATACCCTAACTGTTTTGAACAATAATACGAGAGCAAGGCAAGACGAGCATTTGAGAATAAAAACTATTTAAATTGTATTTTTTAAATGAAAATAACCGATCATTTCGCTAGATAAGACCCTTCTCCCTCAGTTGGGATCGTTTACAACCGCATTTGGGACCGTTTGAAGCCGCATTTAAACTACATTTTGGAAGTTCAAACTCGGGGCACCATATCAGTCCATTATATGAAGAAAAATGCTGAAATGTTTTCCTCAAAAAACATAATTTCTTTACGACTGA